>JALPQI010013562.1:0-30896 GCA_025490895.1 Thaumatotibia leucotreta | reverse complement strand
ATCCTGTGCTAAGCCTGCAGTTCGTGCCAGAGCTATGCTAGGCGGATAAAAAAATATCCACCCCTGACAGATTTTTAGCAATATTTTATTGAAAATATTTTGGAAAACACGTAGATTTCTTTGAAAATATTCACAAAAAGTGCTTGAAAAAAGAGCCCGAATTCAACTTGTTTAAGAATATGCTCAAGAAATACCTGACACAAAAAGCCTATTACTCAGTAATAGTACTTCTACTTCTTTTTGGTAGTAGTACTTCTATCTTATTATTTTAATAATAAAATTTAATAAAATTAGGTTGCTATCTATCCAAGATTCCACGAGCAACATGATTAATAAAAATACTATTTAAACAAAATGTGACTTTTATATTACTTAATGATGAGAAATCCAACAGAAAATTATAATAATATTTAATTCGTTCAATCTTGCTGGCGGCGTGCTGTAATACGATTTTAAAATGGCGGATTTTATGGCTCGGCAGAGAGGTCACAATGTGACTTTTGAAAATTGTACAGGGTGTGAATGTGAAGGTTTTATGGGGTCCATTCAGCACCCCATAGAAATCGTTGAAAGGGACAAGGGTGGATATAAACCCGCTATTTTACAGGTTGGACGTTGTGTACTATCGCCAACATAGACTGACCATTCGAGGTGCAGCATAGCTCAGTGGCCGTTAATACTAGAAAACTGCAATTTGGTAGAATAAAAACTAGAAAAAAACTTTTAGAGAAATGGTCAGATACCGTCGTGGTCAGTTAAAGTCGTGGTTTTATCTTATCTTATTGGTAGGGCCCTTACGGATACACTTCGACCCATTGGGATCTTATGTGTAAAAAAAGTCGTGATCAGTTTTGTGACGACAATATGTATTTGGTAAATAAGCATTAAAACCTAACTTTGGCGTTGATGTCAAGAAACAGATACAGGAATATTACAGTATGATAACGCACAAAACGTAACCAGTCTTTGTTTTCAATTTCCTTTACGTACAGATCAAAGCGTTTTACCTTTGAGCAAGTCATGCTATGGCATGCACATTTTTTTTGCATTTGAACTAAATGCTTATTTTACTAATTTACATCATACATACATCATCCGCCTATCTCAGTCCACTGCTGGGCGTAGGCCTCTCCTATTAACTATGCATATTGACGCATAAGAGGTAAGTATCGATTAAATTTCATTCAAAATCTTGCTTCAAAAATATTATTCTATTTGGGTCAAAATTCTTTTCGTTGTCTTAATTTATGTCGTGACGCAGTGGTGATTTTTGTATGAGATGCTGTTTGTTTGTTATTTGATATAATTAAGTACGCCTAATTCGATGTTTGATTACTCAAACTTATCATTTTAAATTCTTGGTTGACAACACAATACTTTGGAACCTTCCTATCCAAGTACGTAAACCGAGCGTAGGCCTAGTTAATGTTTCACACGGCCCAATGTTTTCCCCCACACCCCAGGGACAGGACCAAATTAGTTATTCACAAACAAAGGTAGACAAATTTATAGTTTAGTGGGCCCGTAAAGTATCCAGCGATAACGGCCGCGATACGTACGGGCCTTCTGGGAGTATCGGTTCAAATCTAGCCTCCTTATTCATAAAGGTCTCCTAACTTAGCAAGCCGCTAAGTATTGTCTACAATGGGCCTCATAAAAAGGCTCAAAGTCACCCAAAGGGCAATGGAGATGGCTATGCTAGGAATCTCTCTGCGTGATAGGTTTAAAAATGAGACCATCCGCAGCAGAACCAAAGTAACCGAAATAGCTCTCCGAATCGCTAAACTGAAGTGGCAGTGGGGGCGGGGCACATTTCGCGTTGAACCGATGGCCGTTGGGGCGGAAAGGTTCTCGAGTGGCGGCCACGTATCGGAAGGTGCAGCGTGGGTAGGCCCTCCATAAGGTGGACTGACCTGGTGAAAGTCGCAGGAGTCCGCTGGATGCGGGTGGCACGGGACCGGTCATTGTGGCAATCTTTTGGGGAGGGCCTATTTTCAGCAGTGGACGTGTTTCGGGTGATATGATGATGATGATGATGAAGTATTGTTTGTCCCTTTCACTCTTACAGACATATTAATAAGACTAATAGTGACAAACAATACTCAGCTTGTTACGTCAGGAGATTTATGAATAAGGGGGTTGGGGTGCCTCTATTTGCCGGTAGTGAAGGGTCGTTCCCAGTAATTTCCAAATCTTACATTGGGGAAAGTTTCCATATGGGAATATTCCCTATCCTGCGTGGAAAGTTACCCGGAACGACCCATCACTAGTTGCGAGGAAGACAAAAATGAGAGTGGTGTTTGATGGGCTTAGAGTAGGGATCGGTACCGGTTTTTTAAAAAATCCTCGATTAATATTTTTAGAAATAGTTATATTTTAAAACGTTTCATATGCTTTTAGTGCTCAATATTTTATGTGATTAACAACATCGTATTTTTTAATATCTTGGGACAGCTTACACAAATGGACCTAGTCCCACAAGAAGCTCAATCAAGTAATGTGGGTACCAAGTGACGACAGAATATATAATAGCGTAAGATTATAAAACCTGAATTCCAATCAGGTTTGTAACTACAATTAAGAACGATATCTTTAGGAATTTAAAATTAATCGGAGTTTTTATATTATAATAATGTCGCCTAAGGTTATCTTGGCGGGTTTTGCGAATTGCGAACTACTACGAACCATTGCCGGGTTTTTGCGAACGTCAGGATAATATTAAACATAAGTTTACGCGATTAACACCCATTGTGCAGGGCCCGCCCGGATGGCTACCACCGTCTTACCCGTTAACCTGTCGCTAAATAGTTAGTTCTGTGATCCGATTTGGGAGTAAGATAGCCGGTGTAATTACTGGCATAGACAGAGGCAATCCAATCTAAGTCCTCAGGGTAGGCAGCGCATAGGCGATTTTTTGGTCACTGTGTCCATGGGCCTGAGTTCCCGCTTTCCATCAGGTGGGCTGAAAGCTCAGTTATCTACCTTCGTCACAAAAAATAGTTTAAATCAATATACTGTTTACTCTCTTTCCGTAGCATGTTTATCACTTTAACCCTATTATTCCTGGAAATAATCACACATTCAGCCCCTGATATCGCTCTAAAAACGTCAGGAAGTTGGCCGACCTAGATAATTCTATCCGAATTGGGAACAAACTATTACTAAATTAATTCAATTTCAGAATGTTCTAGTTTTTGATTGAGCTGTCTAAAAAGATAGGCAAATCGATGAAAATGCTATGCATTTAATCGAGTTTTTTAAAAGCGCAAAGCGTAGAATGGACTATTTTTGACACGTTAATGTGTTACGTATATACTTGCATTTCTAAATGTATATCATTGGGTTTTTCGTACCCTGTGTTAGATAAATAAGTTGTCAATCCTTTGTTTATAGTTCAATTGGGAAACAAACATACCTACGGTCATACTGATTGTAAGTAGCTACCATAGTATCATGGTACTTCAGAATACAGTTGTAATTAAGTATACTGTTGTAAATGATGTTTGAAACCCCAAAGATCTGTCTTATTCCAAAATCATTCATATGAGTGACACTCAATATTTGCACGTATGGTTCGTGTATCAACTTTCAAATTTATAAAAGGATAGGTAGTTTACATTTCGGCTATGAAAGGAAAGGACAGGTTACTTTTCATCATCATCATCATTACTGCCATAAGACCTCTAGTGTTGAACATAAGCCTCCCTTTTAGACCTGCACATACACCGGTTGGAAGTGACCTGCATCCAGCTTCTCCTGGGATCTTCATAACATTTATCTCACTTTTTTTAAAGCTGTCCCCTCCACTTTTTTGTAACATAGGTATTTTTATACTCATATGATTTCCACTCAGAATAGTGAGCTCTTTCGAAAAAATTGTGACAAATTTTACACACATTTTTCGAACTTTCTATTCCGTGACCGTAAAAACGTATGAAAAAATCGTAACGGAATGAAAAAGCTTATTGCAAAAATTGTCTCATATCAGGGTCGAAAGAGCTCTCGATTCTGAGTGGAAATCATGTTAAGAGTTCCAAATCCCAAAAAAAACGTGGTGGGGATATATTTTATTGGGGATATTTTACCTGAGGATAGACAAACAGGACCTTAGACGTGTTCTTTCTGCACATTCTACAGTAACTACGTGCTGACTAGTTGTACTTAAATGAAACCCTTTCCCAAGCAAGTCGCCGGCCGCAAATCCGATTAGCTTGCCACACAATTAGATTTGGCCCTCCTAACCAAATTTATTATTCATATGGAATAAAGTGCTTTTAGAGTCTTAGTAGTAGGACAAAAATTGTTACGCAGAAAAATAAAGCATAATGAAATCAATGATTCTTAAAATTAGTACCGTGGTTAGAACTGCAATTAGTTTTAAGGGTTCCGTAGTAAGCCTTATTGTTTCGGCGCGTCCATCCTGGGTCGCGTTTTATAAAGTTACAATTTACAATTTCGCTGTTTGCCTCTCTTTCTAGCCAATATGTGCGTGCGTTAGAGAGGCAAACAGCGAAATTGTAAATTGTAACTTTATAAAACGCGACCCTGTCCGTCTGTCTGTCCACAGCATAGCTTCTTGGCCGTTAGTACTAGAAATTTGCAATTCGGTACAGGTATTATTGTTAAAGGGTGTCCCGAAATAACGCAAGATTTAAATTTAATGAAAATGCACACTTTTTTTTACCGATTTCTATTTTAATCCCTGACATATAAAGTACACAGAATAAGGTTAAGTATTATAATAGCAAATCACCCTGCAGCCCTGGTGACCTAGACCAAAAACTGTTTTGTCTCCATTTTCTGGCCGTTTTACCTTCATTTTAGTGAATCCCAAATATTGCGATTTAACATAATTGATTTGTTTTTATGGGGTTAAAATCAGGTCGATAGAGTGGCGGAATAAAATATCCATTTTTTTTTTCGGGTACTTATACGTACCTCCCCTACTCGTAAAGTAGGTATGATTTTTTTATTTAAGTAGTTGTAATCCTATAGTATGGGGTATCGTTGAATTTGTTTTTAAAAAAGAATAACAGTCACAATAAAACCTTTTTAGCAGTGGACTTAAATAGACTAATAGTCTAATGCATACCTGGGATAACTCGGAGCATTTATACGAAAGTGATGTAGCAAAATATTTTATCGACTAAAAATGTATCGATGTTACTGTAAATGACAACATGTTATTGGGCATAAATAAATATTAGGTCTCTGCAATTAAAATAAAAATAAATTTAAACGGGTAGTTACGCGTTTATTTTAAAATCGTTTTCTAAATATACAATTAATATTAAAATATCATTATTTAAATTGTCAATTTGATTAAAATGACATCTGCTTACTTTTATTATCTGGAGAGGCCCGATATCAGATACGACACCGAACCTCTGTACTGTAATCGAGAATGATCAATAAGTACGTCTTTTATTATAATTATATCTTTTTAATCGATATCAAATCCCTATAACTTTCCACCAGTTGTCCCAGGTATGCTAATGATGTGATGGTGTGATTATTCGGGACCGTTTTGATTGAAAATAGATATTGATGTATTCTTAAGGTGCATTCAGACCAAACGAGCATTCGCTATTCCAACCCCCTACTCTACGAAATTCGATCGTTATACAAAACGTGATTCGTTGATTTCGTAGAGTGGGGGATATAATCCTTAAATATAAACTAGTTTAGAATTCGTAGTTTAAGATGTAGGTGTACTAAAGAAAACTATTTCATTAGCATAATTCCCTGAGAAAACACATTCAACAAGTAATCTTCAAAACAATCATAAACTTTAAGACCGGGGCCGTAAGCCTCAAATTTACGAAGCCGTTAAATGTTTATGAAATAGTTTCTTAGCTAGCTGGTACTGTCGCTATCAGATATTTCGGGTGGCCTGGGTGCTCTTAAATATCTCAACAGACCTCTATTGTCATCGTGTTAGAGTCCATGATCAGATGAGATTGAGCTTCGTGTCCGCTTCGAAATATTTGATGGCAGTGTACTCGTACAGCTATTACTAAGCCCGTAAGATTAAGTTTCACATTAATTTTCCTGTCGCTGGCAACCTGTTCATGATAAGACTAATGAATGTATAAATAAATGTTTTAAATATTATGAGACATTTTTATACAAATTGCCGAGTCATACGGTATAATCATTAAAGGTCTTCGCACAATATAACAACTCCACGCCAACGCGGCAGCAACTCTATTCACACTCTCGATGAGTAGTCAACAGTCAAGTGCAAAAATAAGTATCGAAAGAATTCGCTCATAAATATGTTCGACGTTCTTATTACACATTATTAGAGTGCACTGGGACATAGTTTTGAACACTTTTGTGTACACCTTATTTTGTCTATGACTACACAATGCGGCGTGACTAACTATGTACGTTATTTTAGTTATTAGTGTAGAAAATCTTGGAAACTTAATCGAACCCACTTCCCGATTCTTCGATTAGCATGAAATTTTGCACACGCTCTGAGTTCTGATGACAATACATGACTAGCTAAGAAACGTCATTTCAAATCCAATATGGCGGCCTTCCCAAGATGGTGGATTGGCAGTTTGAAATCCACCCCCATGATGCCCATGATAACATGGGTATCAAATGAAATGGTTTGCTCTTAGGAATACAAAAAAGCGTGATTTTTTATGTGACGAAAGTAGACAACTGAACTGAGCCCACCTGATGGAAAGCAGGAACTGAGGCCCATGGACATAGTGATCAAAAAATCGCTAATGCGCTGCCTGCCCTGACGACTGAGATGGATTGCCTCTATCTATGCCAGTAATTACACCGGCTATCTTACCCCCAAACCGAAACACAGCAGTGCAAACACTGCTATTTAGCGGCAGGTTAACGGGTAAGACGGTGGTAGCTATGTGGGGGGGACCCTGCACGAGATCCTACCACCAGCACCAGTGTTTTTTTTAGTTCTTTCATTATAGTGAGTTTTGGGTGTCAGTCGACGATTTATTTACATTATTTTCGTATTCAACTAGCGTTGGTTATACGTTGGGACTTGAAGGCCTTTTCGTAACTAGTGAAATATCTATAATAATTATCTATTCTAGCGGTGGTGGCTCAGTGGTTTAAACGTTTGACTTTCAATCCGGAGGTCATGGGTTCAAATCCTGGCTTGTACCAATGAGTTTCTCCGAAACTAATGTACGGAATATCAGCTTACCATTAGCTTTCGGTGAAGGAAAACATCGTGAGGAAACCTGTATAAATCCGCGAAGAAATTCAAAGGTGTATGTGAAGTTCCCAACACGCTTAGGGCCAGCGTGGGGACTATAGCCCAATCCCTCTCATATATGAGAGGAGGCCTGTGCCCAGTAGTGGGACATTAAATAGGCTTAAATATTATTATTATTAATATTATCCCCAAACTTCTAAAAACTCAGAACCAAGTTATGAAGTCCTAACTCAGAATTAGCGATCTGGAGCCGGGCCAAGCCTAGTTAACCCTGTGTGCTTATTACGGTACAGGCAATCGTGAGCAGAAAGCTAAGTCTATTCGAATAGACTGAATCGTCGATCTTAAGGCCAAGCTAGACATGGTGCGTGTGCGTGTGTGTATGTAAATGTCATATTATATGGTACACCGCTTGCGTGGCGTGCATGTGCCACCTATGTATCCTAGACTTCTACTTTATTCCATTGGTCAAATGACCATGATCCCGCCGATGATTTAATTCAATGGTCCCGTTGGTACCAAGTTGGGGTCTAATGAAGGCATTTTAGAGAAATCGGTTGGTATCATTAGAAAAATTCGCTGTGATCGACGGAAGGTAGTCTGGTGTAATTACACGCTGAGCCGGTAACTCGGAGGAGGCGGGTTCGAATCCCGTGACAACCAGAGTCTTTCGCAGTCAATTTTTTCTCTGGTAAGCACATCTGTTACGACATTGTGGGAATATCGTTTTTTTAATTTATAATTTGGTATATTATTTATTCTAAGCTGCTTTGCCTATCTTATCTAGGTATTCTTAATGAAAAGGAAAGAGCAGTCCTATTAAACAAATGTATTTCTTTCTCATGCAAATCTGGCCCTACGCGGATATGCGAGCGTGCCAAGGTCTAAAGTATTAATATTCATAGTATTCATACGGTAAAATATGAATATTTTGTTGGCGGTAACCATTTGATGTTTATTATACAAGTAACGGGATTTTATCGTGTCATTATCGCGCTATTTTGTTTGCCGTAGTATCGAAACTCGCGTATTTCGTTGTTTTGTTTTTGTCACTCTCATCATCATACATCATCAGCCTATGATAGTCCACTGCTCGACGTAGGCCTCTCCTATTAACTATGCGTATAACGCATTAGGAGGTAAATGCTCATAATCGCCACGCTGCGCAAGCGGATTGGCGATCGCAGTAATGTGTCCACTATGATGACGCTGCTGCCCATCATCAATATTTTATCAAATAATGGTCAGTGACACTTCAATCCTTTAGTCGACTCTTACGACACCCGCAAGAGGAGTTGGGGTGGTGACAAATGTATTTTTACTGATGTCACCACACGGCAAGCTCAATTGAGTTTAATACAGGCTTGATAACTAAAGACCGAAGAGCTGGCGATTTCCTCGCATAACGCATCATTTCCTCACTGTATCCTCCGTACAATGCCACAAGGACCAGTCTTAGATATATAGGTTAGGTTAGTTTATGTATATAAATTGTACATTTTTGAAAATAAATGTTCGATTAGTTGACACCAAGAAGCGACGACACATAAAATAGACAGATATATTATGTACGTCATAATGCATAAATTGAATTTACACAGCTGCCCAGTTTGACCGCGCTTCTCAAGCAAAGAAGATTGCGTTGGCTGGGGCATGTGCACAGGATGGAACCCTCTCGACTACCACGACGTGTCCTACTAGGTGCATTAGCGAATGCGAGAATGGATGTTGGGAGCCCATTGCTTTGCTTTAAAGATTGTGCCAAGAGGGACATGACGGCCTCCAAAATTGACCATCGTAATTGGGAGACGCTTGCGGGGAATCAATTGGAGTGGCAAAAAAACATTGAGGACGGTCGAAGGTATTGTGATGGGTCTTGGTTCGCAACCTTACCTGACAGAAGGGAAAAAGGCACCTTGGGGGCATGTTACCATCAGATACGAACTTCTTCTGTCAGTCTTGTGGCAAAGTTTGCCGCTCTCGCATAAGTCTATTTAGCCACCAAAAGCGATGTCTTCAGGGCATTTACACCTGAAATCGTCTGGAATAGATGCAAAGGTCAGTAGTAGTAGTAATGCATAAATAAATAACAATCATTTCTGAAGAACAAATTTAATATGTCTACTTACAAACATACAAAGCCTGTGCCTGAGGTGTTTCCGTACCGTTACGATCTTCAAACCCTCAATAAAAGAGGGTACCTATCTATTCCCATCTTAAAGGTCGACAACGCACTCGAAATAATACCACGGGTGTTGCAAAAGAATAATAGCATGAGTGACAGTGATCGCTTACCATCAGGCGGTACGTCTGTTCGTTTGCCTCCTATTCCATAAAAAAAACAAAGAGATTCCCTCACCAGGAACCGAACCCGGAACCCCCGGCTTCGCAGGCAGGGTCAATACCGACTGGGCTATAAGCCTTGGCAGTGAAATGTTAAATTACCTAAACCATCCCGTAGGCCGTCCCAGATACCGCTGGATTGACGAAGCTACCAAAGACCTGACTGCACTCGGGGTACCCAACTGGCGTGAGGTAGCGCAGAACAGAGACGAGTGGCATTCTTTTGTGTCGGAGGCAAGATCCTCTTCGGGTCATCTACCCACCGTAGTAAGTAAGTAAATACCTAAACCAGTATTTTTTCATTCCGAGTTCGAATCTCGGTTTCGCTTCGTTTCCATAATGCGTAATAAAATATTTTCTTTTCGCAATATACTTTCATCTTATATTCATGGACCGATAAAAACGCTGGTTTCTGAAAATATGGCCCGTGAGGTTGCATGAAAACGGTATTATTTTTATATTCTGTAAAAATAAGCAATTTAACGTTTTTTTGATAAAGCGCATTAATAATATGAAAAAAAAACTGGTTTAATTTATCGCCCGTTTAGAGTTTTATACGGTAGAATATCCCTTAAAAACACTTTTCGAAATAAGTCCTTTATCTCGTATGTCAAATAAAGGGTCATTACTTCGGAGGGCCATCTGTACTAAAAAAACGTCGTACGCTACACGTGCGAAAAGGAAATTCGTAACTCGTGTCCATTTAAATACTCCTTTCCGTCGTGGTTCTGTATTCGTAACGTACTATTTTACCTACTTTGTCCTTGCAAGCAGAGAAGAAAGCACAATTCAATAATTTTTATTTGAAATCTGGCAATTGGGTCAAAATTCTTTTCGTTGTCTTATTTTGTGCCCTGAAAACCGTGACACAGTTGTGATTTTTGTATGAGATGATGTTATGTTTCAAATTTTTGATGTATGGATTAAAATCCAGCGTGAAAAAGAAATACAAGTGCACCGGTTTTTTTTTTATATACTCAGTCGAAACTGCAACTGAAAGCGTGACGGAGTGGTATGAAACAAGACAACGAAAAGAATTTTGAACCAATTAATAAATAAATAAATATCTTGGGAGACTTACACAAATCAACTTGGTCAAAGTCAAAGTATTTATTTGCCAGAATACACTACAGGAAGTTCTTATAAAATAATATATAACTGTGTATTCAGCCATCACACAGGCGTGCAAATATTTAGAGAGGCAATAGGAGAGGTACCACTATAAGTTAATTGGGCTTGTGATGTAGGTACCGATACGAATCCGGAACCTCCAGCTTCGTAGACAGGGTCAATACCAACTAGGCTACAGAGGCTGACAAATAATTTAAGTTAAATATTTTATATTTCTAGTAAACACAACTCGGGAGGAGGGTAGAATCACCCAAACAATAAACACAGGCTCCGTATATTTTAATATTTTTTCTGAAGAAAAAGTGGATTAAGTGACGTAATTCGAGCTCATATGTGTGTAATTCTACCGTTTCGCTATTGGCAAGTGTTTTTCTATTGAAATATGGCATTTTCGGATCTTTAATAGTGAGTGAACACGGCAGTTTGTTTATGTTCGACGACCGATACTAAATGGCTGACGGTTGTTTCGGCGGTGTAGCGGTGATCGAAGTGGAGTGTGTGCGCTGTGTTGCAGGGTCAGTGTTGGTGTACTAGTTTAAATTAAGACAGATTTAATTGATTAACACTTTTTTATAACACTAGCGCACACCGCCATCTACACCATATCGGAGGAACTATCTGACCAAGTTGTCAACTTGAATAATCTGGCGCAGGAGCACAATAGAGCGCCATCTGGGCTAATCGAGAAGAACCTTTAAGCACCTGGCTGTGGCTCTTCGAGCTAGATGCGCGGACAGCCAGGAGTTGACTACGATCGATCTCTGAAGTAGCGTATCTATTCGGAAGAGGGCGCGGCTTCCGAACTCATTAGAAAATTATAGAATTATTTGAGATTTATTAAATTTTAATTTTAATGTAATTTATGTTTCACATGGTATTTGTATTTTTTTATGAAATTTACTATTTAAAATTAGATTCAATATTTTTTTTTTGTTTAAAAAAAAAGTTTTTTTTGTCTGTGATAAACTTTATTCTATTTATTTTGTGATTTATTATTTTTACTCTTATTTATGAATTTAATGAAATGTTGTGCCTACCTGCGGCATAATTATTACTCTAAAGTAAATTGCTAGAATTATTATTGTTCTTAAATATTATCCATTTGTTTTTGACATTTTACATTTTATTCGATTTTTATTAATTTAAGTTTTACATGGTATTTGCATTTTTTATTGAAATTTAATATTTTAATTGTTAGGTAACAATTTTTTATTTGTTTTAATTAATATAATTGTTTTTTTTTGGTCTGTGATATATTTTATTGTTTTTTTTTGTGATTAATTATTTTTACTCTAATTTATGAATTTTATGAAATTTTGTGTGTACCTGTGGCATAATTATTACTGTAAAGTAAATTGCTAGAATTATTTTTGATTTTAAATATTAACCATTTGATTTTGACATTTTTTTATTCTTAAGACTATAGACATTGTCTTTAATAATAAATAACGACCATTCTCTGTTGTCTACTTGCCCCCATTGTTCTAATTCATCTCGCACCTTTACCGCACGCGGACTCAAGGTGCACATAGGACGTATGCACAAAAATGTGCTCCGAACTGCCCCCTTGCAACCCGATGTGCCACAGCAGGCAGACACGAATAACCGCGCTGCCCCGGCTTTGATTGATCTGGCCCACCTTCGACAATCGGTGAGAGTATTGCGGCATATCCCTAAGGGAGCACGGAACCTGGCGGCTGGACGACTGGCTGACGTCATCGATAGATGCATCGTTACCAATGACGCAACCTCGTGGATGGCGTTGCTATCTTTTGCATTTTCCGCATTTAAGGCGCCGGAACCGACGGGGTCTGGCAATCTTACGGCTAAAGTAAAGCGCAACATCGACTTAGCGAGTGGTTTTATGGGTTGCGCGCAGCAGGAGTCGGCGTCTTCGAGAGCACCCTCAGTACTTAAGACCATACAGTCCAAAGTGTTTGAGGGTGATCTCAGGGGTGCCGTCCGGTTACTTATGTCAGATGACACTATTGCACCGTCAGGCCCCGAAACCCTAGCAACTTTGGAGTCCAAGCACCCACCCCCATCTCGACCTCTTGTGCTTCCACTTGAACCGGACAGATCTATTGCAGCTCTCGAGGTCAAGGTAGAGGATGTTGTTCGTGGAATTAGTTCCTTCTACAATGGTTCTGCGGCCGGACTGGACGGAATTCGTCCGGCAGTTTTAAAGGAGCTTACTTCTCCCTCCGCAGGTGATAGTGGTTTTCGTTTACTCGAGAGCTTAACAAAATTATGTAACTTTTTACTGAGCGGTCAAGTTAATGTTGATGTGTGTCCCTTTATTTATGGAGCGTCACTTTGCGCTTTAGTGAAAAAGGACGGTGGAGTCCGGCCGATAGCTGTTGGTAGCACTTTTCGCCGGTTGGTCGCCAAGCTGGGGTGTTTTGCAGTGAGGGAGCAAATGTCTGCTTTCCTACAGCCTCATCAGCTGGGGTTTGCCACTAAGCTTGGATGCGAAGCGGCCATCCACGCAACGCGAGCTTTTGCTCTGAATCCGGGGAGCTCTGACTGCGTGATTGTTAAACTTGACATCAAAAACGCCTTTAATTCAATTGAGCGTGACGTTGTTGGACTAAGGCTGCATCTCCACTGAGTCGGAGGCGAACAAAGCTGAGTCAAGTGCGGAAGAGACAAAACTAGCCAGCATGTCCATACTGAATCCGTACGCAGCAGTGAGATATAACGTGTTTGGCAGGGATAGGCTGGAGGAGAAGGAACTCAGGGAGGTCGACCTTAGAGAAATCCTGCGGTTCTGCAAGAAAATTGGAAGGCCAGAAGGGAAGTATTGGGGGAACGCTACCGGAACATTAACCTGCAGCTCCAGCTAAAGGAAATGGGGTGAATGAGCATATTGGATGAAACTAGCCAGCATGTCCTTGCTGAATGCGTCATGTACGCGGCAGCGAGATATGACGTGTTTGGCAGGGACAGGCTGGAGGAGAAGGAGCTCAGGGAGGTTGACCCTAGAGACGTCCTGCGGTTCTGCAAGAAAATTGGAAAGCCAGAAGGAAGTATTGAGGGAACGCTACCGGAACACTAACCTGCAGCTCCAGCTAAAGGAAATGGGGTGAATGAGCATATTGGATGAAACTAGCCAGCATGTCCTTGCTGAATGCGTCATGTACGCGGCAGCGAGATATGACGTGTTTGGCAGGGATAGGCTGGAGGAGATGGAACTCAGGGAGGTCGACCTTAGAGACGTCCTGCGGTTCTGCAAGAAAATTGGAAGGCCAGAGGGAAGTATTGGGGGAACGCTACCGGAACATTAACCTGCAGCTCCAGCTAAAGGAAATGGGGTGAATGAGCATATTGGATGCTCGACAGCCCGCTCGAGTCCGGTCGAGCGTCCCTCCGTAATATAACATAACATAAGGCTGCAACTCTACTGAGTCAGAGGCGAACTAAGCTGAGCAAATATCAGATTAACATTATCATTACACTGATAATACTCCTAACACAAGTATTGCTATACTTACCAGGAGGTGCCGGCCACAAAATACCTATATGTAAACATATTTTGATACCTAATAAATATTTAAAATTGATTTTGATTTTTGAAGATGCCGATCGCATCATCAGCCTGTCGCAGTGCCTATGGATGTAGTGTCTATGGACGTAGGCCTGTCCTATTAACTATGCGTATGGACGCCTCAGGAGGCCCATAATTGACACGCTGGGCAAGCGAATTGGCAATGACAGTAATGTGTTCACTATGATGACGCTGCTGCCCATCATCAATGATGCCAGTCGCTAATGTTCAATCGTAAACAAAACGCAACTACCTGTCTTTGACGTACTAATGAGAAAAAGTGACCCAGAGAGAAATCTATAATTATATTAGTGAACACCGGTCGAATTTCGGGTATACAGTGTGTGTCTAGGATACTGGCTTTTATCGAAACCGAGGAATGCGATACAGATTTCTAGCCAAACCGTGAACATTATTCGATTCAAAATGCTAATTTTAAAAGTAATTAACTTTATAAGAAAAATTAAATGAGAAGCAATGTACTTCAAAATGGATCGTTAATTTGCACTTCACAATGACAGATCGCAGCCACTCACAACGTTTCGACAACCAAGCAGTACACGCGTTACATTCGGAGGAAATAAAATTAAATTATAAATATTAGATGTCATATACTAAAGAAAAATTACCAAGATCACCTAATGGCCGAGGGGTACAGGCATCAGCTTATGTCCCCACCTCGGACATAAGGTGATCTTGCTCATTTTTTTTGGTATATGACATCTAATATTTTTAATTTATATAGTATTAAGTAGTGTGGCTACTGGAGAAAAATAAAAACATTTAGTGAATAAATAATTTGATTTGTGTTTTCGCAATACGTTCGAAATAAAATTAATTGTACGGTCAATTTATTTATTTGTCAAATGTTAACACTTGAAAACGATTGCTAGTAATGCGTATTATTACCCATTTTCGTAAAAGCCCGGGTCATGGACACACACTGTATAATCTGTTATTGGGAGTGGTCGAGCGGTTTAGACATCAGCAGCAAAAGTTGAGGACATGGGTTCAAATTCCATCTCCGGTATTGGTAAATTTTGGTATATGACATCTAATATTTAAACCAGGATTCAAACTATAAAAATCGAACTCCTCCAAAGTACCTACATCGGCTCAAACTTAACCGTTTATTTTTTATATCATGCAGTATATTTGTCTTTATTATCATGCCGAGGTTTTATATTTTTAACCGTTATAGACTTAAAATAAAAATGAATAAGAGCAGCTGTTTTATGTCCGGCTTTAATTTTATGCTAGTTTTGCTATTTATGGTTATGGCGGCTGTGAAAAGCTCAGTTTAAATACCACTGAAGTAAACTGAAGACTAAAACTAAACTAAAACTAACTGAACAATAGTTCGGACATACATAAAGCTTGATGACGACAAAACTTGGCATGTAAAAGTTTTGATAGCTACGTAAAGCGTAGGTATGCGTATTTTTGGTGTAATTTTAATTCGACCTACCTTTGTTTTGGTCAGACCAGGATGCTTAGCCAAGTTGCCAATCGCTAAAGCTTAGTAGCGTATCGTAGTTTTCCCTCTCTGTCACTCTTTCGTATTAGTGCGACGAAGACAGTTATCTGCCTTTCGTTTATGATTGACGATTAAGCGTTAGCGATTGGCAACTTGGCTAGCTTAGCAACTGGTCACGTGACCTTCGAATCTATCATTCTCATATTGTGGTGCCATCTACATATATTATTCTGTGGAACAACGTTAATTGTTTTATTGATAAAATTAATAAATATTATTGAAATGTATGCATAGTAGTGTTACTAATTAAAAAAAAAACAAAAACAAACAATTTGATTTGTTCCTAGCAATGTACCGAGGAGAAGTTTCATAAATTACGAAACTGCTATAGAGAATGTTCTCGGTAATTTAAATTTTACAAGCTATATAATCATGCCAAAACCATTGCATATACATGCCTTTTAATGCATATATTTATGCCTTGTTTACTCATTTGTAAAATGTAATATTCTTCATAACACTTTTTAATAAGATAAACATTCTCAATAAATAAATATAAATAAATAAATATTTTGGGACATCTTACACGAATCAACCTAGTCCCACGGTAAGCTCAATTAAGGCTTGTGTGTCAATGAGAACTTACTCTTAAATTCTCATGAAAATTCTCGGGAATTCCTGAGTATGTTCCCGCAATTTTGAGAATGTTCTGCAAAATATAAAACCTAGATCTTTGATCACCCGTTCAATAAGCATATGCAATGCAAAACAACAACTGCACATATATCAATAGCAACGCTATGGCTCCGTTCCAACCGAGATGATCAAGCAAGCAATATTTTAGTTCTTGCTTTTACAAGATTCTTTGTACTTTACTTAAAAGAGGTTGAGTGTATTTGGAATAGGGAATGAGTACAAAGATGGCTATACAGATATTTGTTTCCTAATTGTATTGCTGTCTACTTGCATTTGATATTCACAAGTAGATACTCTGCGACCATATTATAACGCTAACGTCAGGTCAAAAATGCCCCCAAAAACAAATGTTCAATGATTGTGCCAAGATGGGGAGGACGTAACGCTTTTCTTAACACCGCGCATATTTCGGCGCAACATCTTTGATAAAATAAATGTTTATAGAATATCCAATCAAAATGTATGGACCAATCACGACTATTTTTAAATGGTGGTTTAAGTTTTTATAGGTTGATATTGAAATTCAATACCATGATGCATTAAAGAGGGGGTGACACTTGTCAACTAAAATTCAGGACCGTTAAACCGTATAAATCAAAATTGGCAGGGAAATTTTGAAAACGCGACGATAATTGCAATGACGCCAAGTCATTGGAGCTATTGAATTATTTTTTTTTTAAATTAATTGCTTGTGTGTACATCAGCTCTTATTACTAAATAATGTTTTAACACAACCCCGTAAAGGGCACTGCAATTCACTTACAAATATAAGTAGTAGTAGTAGTAGTAGTAGTAAAACTCTTTATTGTACAAAAACAAAACATAAGTATAATAGTTACCATGAATTTACAAAATATATAAAATAATAACACTTTTTAACCACTTAATTACATTGGAACAAATTGGAATTTAACGGTTTCGGATTTTTTTTTAAAACACTTGAATACGACTTTTTGCATTTTAGAGCTCGATAACTATACTCTAGTAAGCTTTTTAAAATCTACAATAGTAAACGGGTTTTTACATTTGTTTTTGTCTCTATTGCACTTATGAAACGTTCATAACTTATCTTTTGTACGCTTCAGATATCCATTAGAGGCGAGGTGGTAGATCGTAACTCTACGCTGGTTAGTAGCTTCACTTACCTGCAACAAAAAATATGACTTGTAGATAGGTACATTTTATAGGCAGCTTAGAAATCTCTTCGGGTTCAAGAAAGAGACGTTCGGCTACAATCACCAGTGACAGAATAATGCACGACAGCAGTATTACCGTCGTGTGTTCCGAAGGGTTTTCTAAGATCAAAGTCAAAGTCAAACTATTCTTTATTCAAGTAAGCTTATTAATAAGCATTTTCAAATCGTCTGACATTATCAAGAGAGAGGAAAAAAATCTACTACTGGTTCAAACCCTACACCGTTCTTGAGAAGAACCAGTAAGAAACTCAGGTGGACTTATTTTTTCAAAACAGTATAATAAATCTTATTAAAATAACATGCATGAATAAATTTATTACATAAAAAAATTATAATTATAGACATTTTTATAAAAAAGAGAAATAAATAAAGGATCATAATATTAAAAAAAAAATATTGTTGTACAAGTTCACAATATTATTAAGCATCTATATATACTATTAGAGATGTAAAGGTCCTCTAGTTGTCAGAATAAAGAGAAATTATGATTTAGAGATGTAAAAGGTCTCTAATCGTCATGATTTTAACAATAATAATAAAATAGAAAATTAACAATTTAGTGACAATCACAAAGCAAACTATTCTTATTATATAAAAGACAACAGCCAATGGAGAGTAAATGACTATGAACATAGGTTAAAACATTGAGCGCGGGGAACTCCCGAGGGGAGTTCTCTGTGGGAGGTCCATTTTCGCTACAAAGCAGATAAATCACGGGATCGGCTACGAGCGTAGCGCGGAGCACTCGTCCGCAATGAAAGTGTTAAACGTTTTATATATCCCAATTACAAGAGTGACCAGGATGTTCACGAAACTGAGCAGGCCTATATTTCGTAAAGAGTTAGATTTGTATGGCCTATTTAAATATTTTTGAGCACCAGCAGCTCCGGCATATCTGACGGAGACTGGTCATGGCAGAGCAATGCCCCTTTACATCATCAGCCTATGATAGTCCACTGCTGGACGTAGGCCTCTCCCATTAACTATGCGTATAGACGCATTAGGATGTAAATGCCCGTAATCGCCATGCTGGGCAAGCGAATTGGCGATAGCAGTAACGTGTCCACTATGATGACGCTGCTGCCCATCTTTAATCTTTTATCAAATAATGGTCTGTGACACTTCAATCCCTGCCTAGCGCTAGCGGCTAGCGTACCAACCATGTTGGACTCGGATAGCAACTCTTACACTTCTGCTTCCACTCTCCAACCTCCATCCTCTCCCTGAGTAGGACCCAGCCAGAATCTTTCTATAGATCTTTCTCTCCGCCACCAAGAGCTGAAGGAAGAAAACAAGCTTAGACTAAGTAGTTCGATTTATGTAAGACTGCCCCGTAATATCTATTTATGTATAAATAAGTGGAAAGGGCTAGTTGATATTCTTCAAGCATTTAGAATAACGAATATCACGGAACTCGATCATTCAATGTCGTATCTACATGAAATTATTAATTGAAATCAGCCGTGTTTCTTGTAAGATAAGGATCATTTTGAGTGTTGAGGTTGTTGAAATTTGTTAGGATGGACTTTATTTATATTTAATTTTGAAATCTCTTTGTTTAAAGTTTGATGGAAGTTATGGGGCGGCCGTGTGGTGACGGCAGTAAGAATACATTTGTCACCACCCCAACTCCTCCTGCGGGTGTTGAAGAGTCGACTAAGGGATTGAAGTGTCACTGACCATTATTTGATAAAATATTGATGATGGGCGGCAGCGTCATCACAGTGGACGCATTACTGCGATCGCCAATCCGCTTGCCCACCGTGCACCGTGGCGATTATGGATATTTACCTCATAATGCGTATAGCATAGTTAATGGGAGAGGCCAACGTCCTGCAGTGGACTATCATAGTCTGATGCATGCATGCATTCGATATTATCTAAGAGTAACTGAACTGTAGTTGTGGTGATATACAAATCGAGGCGAGAGCTTTTTGCTCTTGCTGAGCGATTGGAACAACATAGTTATATAAAGTTCAAAAATAGATTTCGACGTGGCCCGTTTTACGACTGTCGTAAAAGGAGGTCGGAGGCATATTTTCACCTTTGGAAAGAAATTTAGATTTAATTTGAGTTTATTGCAGTAGGTACTGTTTTCTGGAATGCTAGTGATTTAAGTACAATTTTGTAAAGTGCAGTTGTTGCAAATTTAATGTAAATACAATGTTCGAATCTGTCTACAACTGAGATAGAGTTTGCGATATCTGCGACCATATATTATATAACATGGACATCTAACGCGAATGCAAAAATGCTCCCAAAAAAAATTTTGCTATTAATCTGAGATGGACAGGACATAGCGCTTTTCTTAACACCGCACATTATGTCGACGCAACATCTTTGACAAATGCAATAATATAAAAATTTATTAGCATGATGTATTGAAGAGGGGTCGACACTTGTCAACAAAAATTCAGGACCGGTTTGAGAGGCCATTTAGTATGGCGTGCAGCTTCCATGTTTTATTTGTATGTAGGCACGTATAAACGCTACGGTGTCCCATATTTTTACCAATTTTAGAAACTAATAACGCATACCTCCTAACGCCACGGGTTGCAGTTACAAGAATGAACTGAATTTTTCTTCAGTGTGTTTTGAGGTAAAAGAAACCGATTTAGAAGGTATGCGTTATTAACTTGTAAAATTCGTAAAATATGGGACACCCTAATAAACGCCTTATTATAATCATGTTTACGGTTAGAAATCTTCACTTTGGAAGTAGGAAATTGGTTACCAGATCAGATAATTTTATTAGGGATAAATACATTAGTAAAGCCTATTTATTTATTCTCATTCTGTACGTTGTCCAGTGTGTATTAGCCTTAACCTCACAAGGCGATAGAATTATCAGGCATCAAGCCGAACCAGCTGTCACGTTGCATATTTGACTCGTCTTCACAAACATAATAATATTATAGTAGAAAACAGTCCTTCAAGCATTCCAAATCTTACACTTTTATGTCGTTTTTCTTCCGAGACGGGTGAAATATTGCATCGCGTCCTGGAAAATAGAGGGATACTGTGTCTGCAATGGTGATTGGAACTTTCTTCGTTTTACAAATATTCTCAGGAAATGTTGGTCTTCTTTTTTTGAGGAAATTTTTTGGTAGGTCTTGATTGGAAGCGTAATAAGTAAGGGGTTTGAATATATCTACATAAAGGTCGATTACAAAGAAATTGTACATAAGGCCAATAATACCTTAATCAAAACCAAAAATCACGACGCGTCAGTTGTGTTACTAAAGTTAGTGATACAAACTGTATTGTATAATCTGTCCAGCAACCTTTGGCAGTAGTATAAGGGGGCAAACTTAAAAGATATAGGTTCGTATTGTTGATCGCTCATATAAAATTTGACTTTGTCGCCCTTTTCACTCCCAAAAGTTGTTATATACATATCGCGTAATCTAATGGCATTATGTAAAATATAAGAAATGCTATTGAAAATCAGCCATATTCACACATACACATCATCAGCTGATAAGCCCACAGCTGGACAAAGGACTCTCCTTGCGTATGCGTATGGACGCATTAGAAGGTAAATGCCCATAATCTCCACGCTTGGCAAGCGGGTTGGCGATCGCAGTAATGTGTCTACTAAGATTCATGATGATGCTGTTCATCATCAATCTTCGATAAATAAATGGTCAGTGACACTTAAATCTCTTAGCTGATTCTTATATCACCCACGGGAAGAGTTGGGGTGGTGACAAATGTATTCTTACTGACACCACACGGTAATGCCATATTTACGTTTTCGTTTTCTACTACGCAAGGATTCATGCACTCCTTCACCAAGTTATGCGTCGGCCGAAAATTTCGTAAATCGAACGCATTAACCTAAAAGCTTCGACCGTTATCAGTTACGAACATGACTGGCAACCGCCCGACAATATAATGCGAAAGTAGCTTAATATAAGTCCTGTCTAAATAATGGTGTGGGATAATTTAGGTTCACAAATTGATTTATGAGGTACAGATTGCATTTTCCGACCGATTATAAGTAATGCAAAGTAAATTTTATCCTTTAGTACCGTTTGGTAGCCAAAGTGTCGTAACTAGCTTCGAAATGGGAATAAAATCCCAGTAGGTAACTGGTTCTGCTGCGGATGGTCTCATTTTTAATCCGACCTCGCAGAGACACTCCTAGCATAGCCCCATTGGCCTTTGTGTGACTTTGAGCCTTCTTATGAGGCCCATTGTTAGTAACCAAAATAGCTCTTCAAATCGCTAAACTGAAGTGGCAGTGGGCGGAGCACATTGCGCGTAAAACCGATGACCGTTGGGCGGGAAGGTCCTCGAGTGGCGGCCACGTACCGGATGGCGCAGCGTGGGTAGGCCCCCCACAAGGTTAACTGATGAATTGGTGAAGGTCGCAGGAGTCCGCTGAATGCGGGTGGCACAGGAACGGTAATTGTGGCAATCTTTGGGGGAGTCCTATGTTCAGCAGTGGACGTCTTTCGGCTGATAATATGATGATGATGAGGTAACTGGGTTTAAATCGGGACTTTATCCTTACGAATTTGTATTCATGTTTAGTAATCAGCTACCAAATCGGGCTACGATATGGGAAAGTTATTCCCATTTCATAGCTGGCTACTAAGCGGCAAACCATTTTTCCCATTTGGCAGCCAGCTACCAAATCTGGCTAGCAAACGGTACTAAAGGAATTTTATTGACTCTCTCTTTGAGTCTTTGACTGTTCTAGATCTTTGATATAATTTTTCATAGAAAATACTGGTTTAAAATTTCTTTTCAAAATTTTTTATCTGCGATATGTGACGGCAGTAAGAATACATGTATCTACAACCCAACTCTTCCGACTGGTCTCGTAAGAGTCGACTAAAGGATCGAAATATCACTTACCATGCTACTTATGTCTTCATGCTTCGTCGCGCCGCCATTTCTTTATCCTATTCAAATCCACAACTCGATATAGATTAAATCATAAAGCCTGCGTTTCTGTACGGAAACACGCCGTTATTTTTAAGGGCTGTCGTCTGCCAGTTCTCGCATTCTCTTTCACACAGCGCAAGAGGAAGAGAGTGGAAGAATTTTACGATGTGCATAGCTTGGAAGTACGCACTATTTTATGTAGTTTATTTTTGAGTTTGGACTTTTAAACTCTTAACTTATTTTAACCTTCGGAAAACAATGGTTTGTGAAAATTTTTCTTACTAGACACCAGGATATGGAATGAACAAAAAATATAGTCATTTAAGTTGCTCTAAATTACCAGTGTATTGAGTTTCATTCGTGAGTAGAATCTAAAAAATGTAAACCAACATGGCTGACTTTCCATAGCATTTGACGTCTTTGACACAATCGTGAAACACTTTCCCAGATTTATTTTTACGTTAATAGTAATAAATATCAATAATTTCAATACATAGAACGCCGGGAACTCCCGAAGGGAGTTTTCTGTGGAAGGTCCAATTTCGCTACAAAGCGGAAAAATCACGGGATCGGCTACTATACTATACGAGCGTAGTGCGTAGCACTAGTTGGCAATGAAAGTATAAACTAAAACTTAAAACAATTTAATGTGTGCTCAATGTGTAAGTAAGGTTTTAAGTTGGTAATGAAATAAGATTATGTTCTAAAAGTGCCTACGATTAAGAAATAATGCAAAGTTTCAGGTTTGTTTTTGTTTCTAGATTCTACTGACGAATGGGTGTGGAACGAAGTATAGGTATATGTATGCGTCATTCAAATGTTATGAATGAAATTAATGAGATGAATGACATGAATGAAATAAATGAAATTAATGAACTGAATGAAATTAATGAAATCAATGAAATGAAGGAAATTAATGAAATTAATTTATTTATTTATTTATTTCATACAAATTTCAACATGCACCTTACAGCTAACGCCAAAGCGGCACAAATTGGAAACATGAACAACTTAAATATAAACAACAATACAATTTGTATAACACAAACTACATAGCACAATTTAAGATATTGAACTTAATGAATGAATGAATGAAATGAATAAATTAATGAATGAATGAAATGAAATTAATTTATTAGCACAAAACATAACTTACAATTATTTTACATTAAAAATAAAGATATCGAAGTTGTGCCAAAGGTTCCTCACTCAGCTTGTTACGCAACGCTGATTTTCAGTGAAGTCCGATATTTACAGAGAACATCATGCAAGGTGTCTTAGATAAATAGTGCTATTTATCTAAGACACCTTGCATGGTTACATTGTGATTATTACTAATGGTATTTATAAAATTGTACTTCTTGATGTGCAGTCGCAATCGAATGTATCTAAATAGTCAGGTTGTTCACAAAGATCTGCATAGGTATCTATATATTTTCTGTCATGGCGTTAGAGTACGTGTTTAGATAGTTTTGAGCACCGTGGCCGCTCCTCTATATCTCATGGCGACTGTAGTATTTTCTACATAGTAATACAAAATCTACTTTGCTGGTGGTAGGACCTCGTGCAGGGTCCGCCTGGATAGCTACCACCGTCTTACCCGTTAACCTGCCGCTAAATAGCAGTGTTTACACTGCTGTGTTTTGGTTTGGGGGTAAGATAGCCATATATAGTATATATAGTTTGTAACGCGGGATTGGCATAGATAGAGGCAATCTATCTAAGTCCTCAGGGTAGGCAGCGCATAGGAGATTTTTTGATCACTGTGTCCATGGGCCTCAGTTCCTCCTTTCCATCAGGTGGGCTGAGAGCTCAGTTGTCTACCTTCGTCACATAAAAAAATGACGGTAACTACTGAAAGTACTCGTAGCTATTATGTACTTAAAAAAATCTTGAAAGGTTTCTATAAACCAAAGAGAAGATATTATTATACGAGTAGACTTGGTTTTCTGCCAAAACTAAGCGCTAAAAACTAAAACTACACATAAAAAGTAGCAGAACATCTGCTAAACTAGTCCTTAGGAAAATCTTATTGTTTTTAAATAAACTTATGTTCAAACTCAAGGCAAAAAAATCTGAATAGCTTCATAAAATTCTCGCCATGGGCACGCAATAGAATTTTATATTAAGAGCCAGTTTTAGTAGAAAACTCGTCTTACATATGACTATTTGTAAAAGGCGAAATAGGCTGAGAGTCGAATGAAAAAAACAGTCTCATACGTATAGCTGAATGTCTAACCTCAATACTGCTTAAAAAAGTCAATTACATTAGTCTAAAGCAAAGCAAACCTTTATATCACGCTTTATACACATGAAAGGAGTGTTTTTAAGTAAATGCCTTTGAAATTTTGCATTTGAGATTAAAATGTAACTTTTTTATAATTTTAACATTTGTAAACATGTCTATCTTTATTTAGATGTTGCTTTACGCATTAAGGTAATCAAAAATTTTGCACGATTAGGGAACTTATGAGAAAATAATATATATTATTGATAGTGTGGTGACTTACTGAAATATATACATTTTTCGTAAAAATAAAGTTCGAAACGAGTGACGCTAAATTTTAATCGACAGGAGTTATGAAATGAATCAAAACTTGCAAAATTTGACTACCCAGAGACAAACAAAATGCTTAACAGCTTGTAAAAAGAAACCCCATTATAATTTTCTATTTTGAAGATGGTTGTTGTTACGTAGTTAGCAGTTTTTTTGTATGTAACATAACACCATCGTGCGTGCCAACAACACTTATCATTTATTTCACGCCCAAGACGAGATTAAGATAAAATTGAGTGAACACAAACAGGCGCCTTGCCTGTGAAAGATTGGGTATACCCAAGAAGACCTCGTAGTTGACCGAGTGGCCTAATGGTTAAGGATATCAACCGTAAAAGTAATAGTAAACACTTTATTGCAAAAATCATCACAGTAACAAATAAAAGTGCCCATGAATGAGTTGCAGCTGGTGTAAAACACAGCAAATTTCTCCAAAGGGCCTCTACGTCTTGGATCTATATCCCCGCGCAAGCCTATCAAAAATCCGAGACGTAATAACCCGTGAAGTAAAGGAGATACAAATGAAACATATACAGTGAAATTGTACAAAGGCGAACTTATCCCTTTTAAGGATCTCTTCCAGACAACCTTTGTGTAACTGAAAGGATACTAGTTTTGGTAGACAGAATAATGAAAAGATGAGGGTGCGGATTCGATTCCTATATTTTGTTTAAAATCCGGGACGTAATAGCCCGTGAAGCAAATCAGATACAAAGAAAACATACACTGAAATAGTACAAAGGCAAACTTGTCCCTTTTAAGGATCTCTTCCAGCTAACCTTTGACTTTGTACAAATAAACAATTTCGATTTGATTTGATTTTTGAGTAACTGATTCGATTCCTATGTTTTGTCAATAGTTTATGATATCTTATAATTGCTGAATACTGGCCGCGTGGTGGCGTAAGGATACACGTTTTACCACCCAATCTCCTCCCATTTACGGCATTGTGCAATCATCGCAGAGTAACTGTAGTAAATACCCATTCTAATAATGTAACATTATACAGCTTACGTGAATAATCATATATTTTATTAATTTTCACAAAGTAAAATTGTTATTTATTTCCTCGATTTCGTATTCTTTCTGGTTAATTCGGTTGTTGCATTCAAATGTAACGGGTAAAGCGAAGCGTGTGATACCACCATAACGTTAGACGTTTAGGCGATGAATTTAAATTAGTACAAAAACTTGCACTCATGAATATATGAAAGTTTAAGTGTTCCTAAGTTTTATTGCGGAGTTCCTTATGTTACTGTAAGAACTGGGTTGCAAGTATGCATTTCATTGTAATATTCAATGAGTAAAAAAAACGACGCTTGGATCTCGTGTTATGTTTTTACAATATTTTTTAAATAGTTCAGTATACCTAGCCGTGAGTGTAAATGGGCTTACAGCAGAAGATGCCCAGGATTGCGCGGAAAGTGGAGGAAATGTAGCAGGAAAGCGGACCCTGGCAAAGGCCGGGATAACGGTAGGTAGAAGAAGTATACCTAGCTGTTGACTAACAAACTCACAGCTTGGTAAGCGGATTTAATAAGTAAGTAAATGCCAATCAAACATCAAAATGACGATTGAAAGTGAAAAGAGATGAATTCATTGAATATTTAGAGAATTTCCAACATATTTATGAGCATACATAGAAGTTGCGGTGGCAATAACGTCAATTAACTAGGGACTTTCTTCCGGTATTGCCTTTGGATGGTCGATTGCCACCTGGGGCGTTACCATTACGTACTAATGCGATTCAGTTTAGGTCGAGAGAAAGGGACAAGGCTAGATGAGTCGTATATCTCTGTCCCTTTCCCTGAACCTAAATCGAATCGCATTAGTACGTCATGGTAACCTGGTGGCTCATGATGGTCCTATTTTTACCATTTACCATGCTTCGCGTCACTTTTATACCTGTATACCTACTCGTAAACGTGACGTCATCAACGATAAATGACAAACATGCAATCATGGCTCTGTACAAGTTAGCACACACTCGTTCAACGGCAAAAATCGTGTACAAAATAATTTCACACCCTGTGGTTGCATTGCCCGTAAATCCTAAATGAGGTATCCTAACGGTAATTAATTTAGTTAATCGATACGATTAATTTACCAATTAGTGGTGTGATAATAAATAATAATCTATTGAAACCGTGCCAACGTTACCATAGAAATATAAATAATTTAATAAAATAGCTATTGTTCCAGCTCCGAAGATTTAGTAGTGATTTATTGATTTAAACTTTCACGATTATAACTCATATTCTAACGACAAACGGGTCTTAATCGCTTAAACTTACGTTTAATTTTATACCGACGTTTCGAGCATGCAGCAAATGTATCAATACCTTCAATCTGCGCGGTTTTTGCGAACTACCCGTACCGGCTTGATAATTCACTTCTAGGCTACCTGCCACGGGTGTAACGTCATGCTTGAAACGTCAGGATAATATGAAACATAAGTTTACGCAATTAAGACCCGTTTGTCATTTTAGTATTGAGCTTGTGACACTAATGGTTCCAGGTTCAATTCCGATCGAAAAAGTTCAAAACATGTCAAATCTTGGTAAATTTGCGTGTTGGGTGTGCACTGAAACTACATACAAAAGATTTTGCCATTGCAAAGTTTTTTTTTTTGTCAAAGTAAATAAAGGGAAATCGTGAACAATTTTCGAGATATTAACTCTACAAGAAGGGAGTAAAAAGTTTGTTCTCCTCCGCCTAATTTTTAAACTACGGAATATAAGATTTAATGGGGGCGGCGAAAATTCATAAATTAAATATCTTACACATAGATACTTAAATTCATAGACAGCCACGACCAAGGAACAAATATTTGTGATAAATAAATACACAAATAAACTTCATAGGCAGTATCACTACCAACTAGGCTAGGAGGCTAACAGAGGCTGATTTGATTAAAGTATCTTTTATAGTTTTTGAGATAGGTTGATTTATTTGTTTATTATTTATTTTAAACTTTATTGCACATAAAAAATATACAATTGGCGGACTTAATGACTTATATTTATCAGCCGTGTGCTGACGGCAGTAAGAATACATTTGTCACCACCCCAACTCCTGTTGTCGTAAGAGTCGATTAAGGGATTGAAGTGTCACGACCACTATTTGATAAAAGATTGATGATTGATTGATGATTGTCTGCCTCCGTAGCCTAGTTGGTAGTGACCCTGCCTACGAAGCTGGAGGTTCCGGGTTCGAATCCCGGCGAGGGCATTCTTTGTGTATTTATTTATCACAAATATTTGTTCCTTGGTCATGGCTGTCTATGTATTTAAGTATCTATATGTATCTATCTATTATATATATCGTCGCCTGGTACCCACATCACAAGCCTTAATTGAGCTTACCGTGGGACTAGGTCGATTTGTGTAAGATGTCCCAAGATATTTTTATTTTTTTATTTTTTTTTTTATTGATTATGGGCAGCAGCGTCATCATAGTGGACACATTACTGCGATCGCCAATCCGCTTGCCCAGCGTGGCGATTATGGGCATTTACCTCCTAATGCATATAGCATAGATAATAGGAGAGGCCTACGTCTAGCAGTGGACTATCATCGGCTGATGATATGATGTAACTGTAATTTTTATATGTATTTGCAGCTACGGAATCCTTTGTGCGCAAGTCCTTGCTGGTCGGTTTATAGTTCATAGGAATAAGAGAGTTTGAACCAAGTGAAAAGTGAAATGAACTGAATCAAAACTGCTGCCTAATGCTCGCGCTAAACTGCGCCATTTATCACCTGCAGTGGCAGTTGGGCCTAGTGTTGTACCAAATAGAGCATGAAATCCCGGGATTGTATACTGTAAATCCCGGGATTGCATACGCCAGTACCGACCAGGAATCGGAACTGTTTTTTTTTAATAACCTCATATTATAGTTGAATAATATATGTTCAAATGTTTTACACTCTTTGTGTAGTACCTACTCAATATACTAAGGTAGATTTAGACCAAACAAGCGAATGCTCATTCTATCCCCCACTCTACGAAATCAACGAATTTCGATGAATCACGTTTTGTGTAACGAACGAATTTCGTAGAGTGGGGCATAGAATGAATATTCGCTCGTTTGGTCTAAATCGTATTTTTAACCGACTTCAAAAAAAGAAGGAGGTTCTCAATTCGACAGATTTTGTTTTTGTTACTTGTACTAATGAATCCCGTACCGTCACCCAAAAATACTTCTACCACGAGGTTCGCAATTTACGACCAAATTATTCTTTTGAGATTATTGAATGCCTACTACATTAACTTTATGTCATACAAAAATCACTCTACAATTTTTTTTTCCTTTATGCTATGCAATAACATTGGAGATAGTGTTGCACTAATACCCGAGAATACTTCTAACCGATTCAGAATTTATAATATTTAGCAGAAGAAATTATAGCTTAGCGATTTCATCACAAACTGTCTCACAGGCATTTATTCTCGTCTTTTGTACTGCTATAATTTGTCCAATAGTAATTCTAATTGCAGATACATAAGATCCACTTCTCTCACTTTTTAAGAATGTTTATTTTAGTAATACAACTACAAATGGAATGCCAAGCTCTCAATAATTCATCTAATGAGCATTTATCAAAATTTTTGTACATTTGAATCTCCTTTGATATTGATAAAAATTGGTAGGCTCAATAAGTGACTCTACAATGATGCTGAGTAATTCAAATGTCCCAAAATATTTGTATGAAACATTCCTTTTTTGTTACCAAAACTGTACAGAAATCTAGGCAACAAAAAAGGAAACTTCCATACAAACTTACTTGGACATTTTGGGAAAGAGCTATGTATATATATCCTGAGAATTGCTTTAATTTAATTATATTTTACGGTGTTAACCGGCACAACACTATGGCCGGCTGCACAGTGAGCATTTCGACAGAAATTGTTGAGAATATTTAGCTCAACCTTAGGGATTTTATATGACCAGTGCAAGACCGAAGTCGTTTAACCTTTCAAAGTCTCAACAACGACCGCCCTATAACACTGTATTTTTTTCAATGAAATAGGGATATTTATTAACAATAACATCCATTCAATTACACAATCTTAAACTAAAAGTTAGATAATAATATCAAAAAAAAAAATAATAAGATTAACTAAGTATTTTTGTATTTTTTTCTTACACAGATTTTTTTTTGTACTACCGGGTGATGTTAAGGCTTGCATCCAGAATGTTTTTGAATTTTTGATGTTTTTGAATCTTGCTCGTCAAAGAGTTAAGATGCGTTTTCAAAAATAAGATTAAGTATATTTAGGGTAATCTCACAATGTCGTAACCGATATGCTTGCCATATAAAAAAATAACTGCGAAAGACTTTGATTGTCACGGGATTCGAACCCGTACTTTAGTTGATAGTAATTTCTTCTGCAAACGAAGTCACGGGCAACGGCTAGTAACTATACAGTGTGTTACCGTGATACAGGCTTTTATTGAAACCGGGGAATGAGATGCATATTTTTACCCAAACCGTGAGCATTATTTAATTTAAATTTCTAATTTTAAAAGTAATTAACTTTTCAAGAAAAGTTATTTGAAAAGCAATGTACTTTAAAATTAATCGTTAATTTGCACTTGACAATGACAGATCGCAGCCACTCACAACGTTTGACAGCTAAGCAGTACACGCGTTACATTGATCGTTTTGAGGAAATTGTACAGTCAATTTAAATATGTGTCAAATGTTAATACTTGAAAACGATTGCTAGTAATAGATGTCATTAACTTTTTGTAAAAGCTCGGGTCACGGTAACACACTGTATAACTTATAAAGTTTCCTCTAATAGCATATAAACCACTTAATATCGACGTTTTATTCTCCAAG
>JALPQI010013561.1:0-41959 GCA_025490895.1 Thaumatotibia leucotreta | reverse complement strand
GAAGACTACAGTGATAATAGTTTCACGTGACTAATCTACAGAAAGTAGCATCTACGGTTAGTTACAATTACAACTAATTTTTATTTTCTAGTTTTTGGTGCAATAAAAACCGTTTAAATTAAAACTTTTTTTACTTATTTTATTTAAAATGTATATACTCTTTATGGTTTACTAATGTTTGGCAAATAATTTTTCCCAAAGTATCACATCGCAAACTATTTTTCCCAAATTTTCATTTGGCAAAAATTCAATTGTCAAAACTACTTATCGCAATTTTACAGTTAGCAAGCCTTTTTATTGGCAAGCGATTGTTTAGCAAAGAATTACTTGGTCATTTTTATTTTCCCAAAATATTTTTTGGCAAATGCATCGTTTGGCGTAACATACTAATCCCAAAATATTGTATGGCATACGATTTATACCGCATATACAATATTACATCGCAACCAATTTTTCGCATAGAGTCATTTCGCTGAAAGATCATATTCCAATTGAATCTTATGAAATCGTTTCATTTCCCAACTAGATGGTTGGAAATTCTATCTTTGGGCTTGGTTTTTAATTGGAACTTTTTATAATGCATATTTTAATGTAGTTGCTGGTTTAGCTGGCATTTAGTTAACTAAATAATTACCAATGTTTTTGGATATAGTTTTTTATGTTTTTTTAAATAAAAGCTCACACGGAGTTTTATATTATGTTGATAAACAATTAAAAGTCGGGTTCTAAACAGTAATTTAGATGATAACTGATGAGGGAACGCAATGCCGAGGGAATAACAAAATAGTCGGTTCTGGCACTCGCCGGCCGCTACCGCGGCACGCTCGCTTCGCTCGCTCGGCTCGTGCGCTGTATGGTCGCAGTTTCATCTAACACTCCTCCTCGCTTCGCTCGTCGTCGTACCTAACGGTGGCTCTGGGATAGTTTTTTTATGAAAATGAAAATAAAAATATAGTTTTTTTATCCGTGGCTATGTGTGCCTTCTTAGTACCTTACCTACCAATAAAATATATGAATTGTGATCATTATGATGGATTTTATTTCCTCACTTCATTCATTATGATACCAATTATTCATGAAATACGTTTTTTGTTCCAGGCAAGTTCAAGCCAAGGGTTGTGCAAAAAAGTACACAATTCCTGTATAGACCTACGAACTTTAAAATATTATTATCATTTGCCAGGCTTTTGCTATAAGTAGAGCTTGCGAAGTATCAAATTTGGGATTTTTTTTTTGGATTTTAACTTATGACAAAATAAAACATTTGCTTAATAAGCATTTGCTTAATAAAATCTTGACGAAGTGAAACTTTGCAAAATAATAATTTGACCAAATGAATAAAATGAGAAATGTAACTTTGCTAAAGATTTGTTTGGGAAATGAAACTATTGCGATAAGTTATTTGGGAAGTCATATTTGGGAAACATAATTTGCCAAATGGCAGTACACCACTCTTTATGTAGGTACTCAATATCTTATGTAATTTAAATTTACATTTACATCGTATTAACCTTGTAAGGCCCAACGTCCTATTTTTAGGGCAACAAAATTTACTCATAACGGCCCATGACGTCATATTTTTCAAAGAAATGTGAATTTTATTTTACAAAATACAGGTCCCAAGATTAAAAAGAAAATGTCCTTTTATTAGGACAATGGGTTATTATTTCACTAGTCCTAAAAATAAAATGGGCCTTACGAGGTTAAATTACTTCGTTAATTTAGAATATACATACCGAAGGACGGAAATAACCCTTATTTTTTGTGTGTAGAAAATACCGGTTCCCGGTCCCTGCTTATGACATTCGACGGTATACTGTGATTTCAAAGGAGAGCTCTTGCGCCATATAAGCCGGCCTTAGTGGAGGCGCGTCAGGAATGCGTGTTCGACGACGTTTGAAATTAACTGTTTTTCGCCGATTCGCGGGGAGAAGGGGGTTCTCCACTTTTATCTTACCAGTCAGTTCTTTTAGGGTTCCAGGGGGCTAGTTCGTTCGATTGGAACGTTTCGAATTTACAGACTTTGCATAACTCTTAGACTGTACAATCTTTGTACCAATCGCCAGTAGGATCTAAAGAAAATTAAATAAATAGGTATGGCTGACTTTCTATATCATTTATTTTGACGTCTTTGACACATATCGTGGAACGCGTTCGCAGATATATTTTTACGTTAGTAATGAATATCAATCATTTTTAACTAAATTCAAGGTAAAGCTATTGTGAAAACTCAAATCAAATGATTAATAACTAAATATTTTGATTTGTATTTTTCGAGGAGATTTTAAGTTCGTAGGTAATAAAACCAAGATTGTGTTCTAAAAATGAGTGATATAAAAAAAAAAATTTAGTTTAGAAACCGAAGTTCCATAATTATTATTTTGGTTATTTCACATTTTCTTTTAGATTCTATTGACGATTAGTAAGTAAGTAGTAAGTATAGGGTAAAATCACCAATAGATGAACAGTTAAGCAACTTTCCCAACTTTAAATATTTTTTTCTATATGACGTAACTCATATTCATGAATTTTTATTTTTTTATATGATTCCGCATTTAATTGAGTTTAAAATAAGTTATTTTCGTGCCTCGTATAAAACTTCAGTAATTTTATAAAAATTATTATATTAAAAAAGGACCCAAATTCACCAATAGTTGAACAAAGTGCCCTATCACTGAACAATTTGACCCCAATAGATGAACCAGCATAATTGCAATATAGCAAGACCAATATATGAACGCCAAAACTCCAATAGATGAATAGAGCATAGTTAAAACGTTGAATTCTTAGATAAATTAATTGTATATAACCTTAAGAACCTTCTTTTAATGAAATATAAACACGGTGTACATTGTGTAACAATCTGATCTCTAAGAACAAAAGTTTATTTTTTCCCAAATTCAACCGTTCAATAAAATCAGTTGGTTCATGTTTTGGAGACCGCATCAACGAAATGAACGAACTAAATTGATTCGAATTCATTTATTGGAATCCAACCCAAAAGATGAACCAGTAAATTTTCCTAGTTCACGTTTTGGACAGCGATTCTTGAGTTGAACAATCCCGTTTCCATACAAAAGAAAATTACTTTAAAACGTGTTACATGAAGAAAGGGTCGTTCATCTTTTGGTCTAAAAATCAACTACAAAACTGATTGTAATTTTATATATAAATATTACATCTAGCTATTTTATTATAATTTACACAAGCATTTGAAAATTCGAGCCTTTGCCCAAAAGTTGACCGTCGTTCATCTTTTGGCCCGAACACACAATATTGGAACCATAACTTGACCAGCAAATATCTCATAAAATAAATAAAAAAAAACTATTCTTTATAATATACACAATAGAGATATTAGTCTAAAATCTATACTGAAGTGAATCAAGGAAATAAAAGCCATATTCGATTTTTTACGTAATTAAAAACTTAAATTTTTGAGGGCTTTTCTTAATAAGGATCCCATATAAAACGCAATTTTGGCGCGAAGCGCGAACTCGACGACCGCTCACTGCCTCGTGCGTGGCTTAATTGTCTGGGAATTCGCATGCGACACTCGATATAGTGCTGCCGCGTGTGAGAAAAATACTCCCAGGTGTGAAAATTTATTCCTGATTTAATTATTTACATTTTTAGACCTATCAGTCAACTTCTGGGTGGCAGTCATCTATTGGTGCTTTTACCCTACATACTGTATTCTTCATGATCATGAGTTTTATTTTGTCAGTATGTAGAGTTAATCGCCTTACCAGTTCATCAAGGTCCGAGTTGGGGATCGAACCCACGTACTCAGCTTACGCGGCTCTTATACCGCTCGGCCACTCGGTCTTGGCATCCACCAGTCATTTTTCCGGCAATCTTTTACTATGCTGAACGCCGTTTTTATGAGAATTATAATAGGCCACTGATTTGAGCGCAATGTAATAATAATAATCACCTAATAAACAAAATTTAAACCAACTTTAACCGATTTCTTAAAGAACCCATCTTGGGGCCGCACAAATGTCACTGCAAGTAACACTAAGGTGCCAACATGTCAGTTCATTTACTGTCAGCCGTCAGTGCTTTAATAGTTCTGTGTGTAATGTGTATCCACCCTAAGGGTAATGATTGACATTTTACGTGGAATTACCCCTTATTTTTTTAAATGAGCATCAAATTAGTCGTTGTTATTTTGAGTTTGATTTGAAAATGTTTAAAAACCTGATTTCAGTGGTTGCTGAGAACAATTATGCTTGCATTTTTTTGTTCTTAAGGGTGATTCTTAAAAAAAGGTCAGCAAAAGAAAATAAAAAAGTTTTTTTTCTTTACTGTTTTTCGCAATGTACATCGAAAGTATATACCAAAAGCATATTCTTGATGAATGTGGACAAGCTTAATACCATTGGAAAAGGCAAAAAAAAAAATGCATGTATACACGGTTGTGACAATGTATGACACGGACGTGACATTTTTGCAATTAATGTTAAAATTGAAGTTATTAAATTCGTAATATCATAATTTATTATGATTAAGCAATAAAATATACCAAAAGCCTATTATTGACGAATCTGGATAAGCTTAATACCATTGGAAAAGGCAAAAAAAACAATGTAAACACGGTTGTGACAATTTATGACACGGACGTGACTTCTTGCAATAAATGTTAAAATTGATGTTAATTCGTAATATCATAATTTATTATGATTAAGCAATAAAATAAAGTAACGAAATGGTTTCATTAACAGTATTTATTTGTGTTTTTCTTCAAAACAGTAAATAATTATATCGATATCCCTTTTACAAGGGTCGTCTGAAAAGTTTCTGGCCTGACAATGGAGAATAACTGTTTTAAAAAACTTCCTTGGTACTACAATCTTACTTTTTTCTGATGTTAAATGTCAAAATTGGCGCCATTTTATCGGTAAGTTTTTCTATAATTGCTGATTTCCTGAAACAATACCTACAACATTTCTAATGTGCCAGATATAAATCTTGGCTCGGTGGACAGAGATTTTCAAGAACGAAGGGGTAATTGGGGGCCTATTTTGAAAAGCAAGACGGCAACCTACTACTTGGCCTTGTTAAAATCATGGGAGCATCGTAGGGACAATTTTATAGCCTTACAAGAGTAACAAGGAGACCATGTTGAAAATTAAATAAAAAATATAACACAAAACGACTTGTTTCTATGTCAGGCCAGAAACTTTTCAAATCCATGGGAAAATTTACAAAATATAAATGCTCCATAAATAGTGTATGTATATTAAATATTCTAAATCATCGATAATAACAGTATAAATCCGTAGATTATCAAAATAAAACGAAAATGTCACGACCACGTGTTATATATGTCACAACCACGTACTCAATAAATCCATGGCCGTGACGTTTTTTTCATATCGTGGTTGTGACAATTTGAGACGTGTTCGATATAACCTAAAAGCTAGCCATGATCTCACAAATCTTAATTAATTATCACGAACTACACTGTGTGAGGTACATGTTATGTTTCAAACAATAGCGTGACATTGTTACTTACGTTTAAAAGCCAAACACGGCGTTGACGTGTTAAGGTTGTCCCTTTTTATAAATAAATGCGGAGAAATTTTTCTTGAGACACACAAAACGTTCAGTTATTTGCAAATTTGACAACAACACAATGTTGCTGTTCTAAAGAAACATAAAAATGGTTGACAATATCAAAGACACTTTTTTACAGAGATCCGTATTTTTATAGTAACGTACACGGTCGTGACACAAAAACTACTCACACATTTTATTCTGATGTAAATCATAAATAGTAATGGTTATTAAGATTTCTATAGTATTATCTTATAAATCAAACATTAACCTTGCATAAATGCTGTAATATTTTGCGTGAGAATTTGACAATTCACCAGAAAAAAATATTATGTTTTCGAATTCGGTAATCTCACACGACACGGTCCGTGACATTTTGGAGTTAGTCATTTTTTTTATAGCTGGCTAATAACTTTATGGCAAAAATTATGCTCTGACATGATATTAGTGGTAATTTACTATGTGAATTAATACACGCTTTATATATTTTCCCACAAAATATATTCGATTCTTACATATCACAGAAAAAAATGTAAGAATAAGAATCACCCTTAACCGTTAAATGCACGACCTTGACAAAGATTTATTTAAATTTGAATTCTGACATGCTGTCATCAATAGAGTCAAGAATATATGATGGATATATACATGACTATGCATGTAAGGGTAAGCCTTATATGTTTTAATGGATAAATGGGTCAAAATTCTTTTCGTTGTCTTGTTTCATTCCACTCTGTCACGGTATTAGCTTTTTCGACTCAGTATATTAAAAAAATCCCGTGCAATGGTATTTCTTTTTCACGCTAGATTTTAATCCATACATCAGACATTGATAACAAAATATCATCTCATACAAAAATCACCACTGCGTCACGTTTTTCAGGGACACAAAATAAGACAACGAAAAGAATGTTGACCCAAATAACTCTATCTTTCTTTATTTTCATAGAAAAACACATACCACGAATAAATGTTTTCTGTCTTATTGTGTTCTGTCTGTTATTATTCATAGATAAGGTACCTTTTACTTACAAGCACTTTTGATGATAGTATCTAAAAAAACTCAATATTTATATTATAAGAAAATTGGCAGACCTTAACAAAAAAAATCGAACAGCCCCCACGTTTCCCACCCTAATAAACTTTAAAAACAACCCCTTAAAAATACAAAATTAAAGTTGCCACCGTCTGGAATCGAACCCACATTCCCAATTCGCGATGCCGCCGCAAAAATTCCAATAAGTCCCCCTTGACAGTCGAAATTAAAGGGGTGTGAGATAAGGGTGTTAAAAAACTTTTATTGGGCAAAATTGAGGGTCTTTGAATGAATTAAAAACAATGTAAATAGATAAAAACACGTTATTTGTACGTACTGTGAGATTGAGTCCTGTTTTTAACCAACTTCGAAAAAGGAGATACCTCCAGTCAGCCTCCGTAGCCTAGTTGGTAGTGACCCTGCCTACGAAGCTGGACGTTCCGGGTTCGAATCCCGGCGAGGGCATTATTTGTGTATTTATTTATCACAAGTATTTGTTCCTTGGTCATGGCTGTCTATGTATTTAAGTATCTACCTATATGTATATATCTATTATATATATCGTCACCTGGTACCCACATCACAAGCCTTAATTGAGCTTACCGTGGGACTAGGTCGATTTGTGTAAGATTTCCCAAGATATTTATTTATTTTATACTCGATTCGACATATTTATTTTTGTTTTTCACTAAATAGCGGGCTAGCACTACGCTGAGTTGGGTCCATTTCGTGATGCACCACCTATTCTTTGTTAATTGTTTTTTATATGTACTTGTCTTGTGTGTCATGAAACTCATGAATAAATGTTAATATTATTATTAAATATCTCCGAGAATCGTGAACCGACTTTCATTTTTTTTATTGATTGGGTATAACTCTGAAATGGTCCCATTGTCACCTAGGCTGATGATGGAATCCTCGGTTAAAGTTTGGTTTTAAATAAAGAATTTATTTTGGTGATTATTTCAAATTTCATTGTAATAGTACTTGCCTCACCCAGAAACAAACATTAGAAGCCTTTGTACACTGAAAAAAATATTTACCAAAGTGACTTAGGTTGGCTATATTACGAGGAAACTTTGATATATGTAACAAATCCTTGCTATCAATATTACAAAACTAAAAAGGTTGAATTCGATACCAGAGTTCTTGCCCCAATTTCACCACATTGACAAGTGCTACAATTGTAAATTTACTGTTTCTCCAATCTGGGGCGTCTATAGGCTACAGTTACCGTTTACCATCGGAAGGGCCGTGCGTTTGTTTGCCACCAACGTAAAATTTACTGCAGGAACTTCAACAAATTAGCAGTAAATAACTACTTTTTTGCGAAGCACAATTACAATTGTCACAAAAAACACGACAATTGTAGCGAAATCCCGACATATGCCGAACCTCATGTCAAGATTGAATGAGAATTGTACAAAACCTTGCGACAATTGTCACGGGATTCGGAAAATAAAAAGTAATTTATTAAAGATTTAATAACGTTATTAGTAATAATTTTATGTTGGTCGCAAACAAGTACATGGACCGTCCGATAGTAAGCGGTAGCCGTAGCCTACGGAGGCCTGTGACGTCAGTAACAGTGATATTTTACAATTGTCACACTTGTAATTATGGTGAAATAGGCCACGGTTAAATCAACAAAGAACATTGTACATTATACCAAACAACTGGTGAAATCAACAAAAAACTGGTGTAATCAACCAAATTAATTTAGTAGAATGCCAACATAAAAAGTTTGGTAAAATCAATAAAAATTTTGTGATAGGACCCAATCAACCTTAATTTCCGGTTAGAATTACGCAAGATCTGATAAATCCAACTTAGCATTTTTTTCAGTGTATCTCTAGTGGCCCGAGCGTAGCGAGCCTGCAAAGCTTAATTTCCCGGCGTCTGCAGTAATCTACTATTATAATATTGTAGTTGTGAAAAGTACCTACTTAAACCTACCTAAACCTGTCTATTGGTTTCAATAGGTATTGAAACTAATAGAAATTGCGAACAGTGTACATAAACTATTCAATGAAATATCCATGGAAGTAACCAAGGAATGCTATTTTATTGTTATAATAATGTGTTTACAAAGAATTAATTACTGAACAACTCATGGATTGAACATTATTTGATTACTTCGAATGGAAATACATACCTACATCTTAAATGCATGATTTGTTTAAGTAGGTACATTATTTATTATGAATTTTGGATGTCATATACCAAAGAAAAACGACCAAGATCACCAACGTCCGAGGCGGGAATCGAACCCACGTGCTCAGTTTTCGCGGCTGATGCCTGCACCGACCGCTCGGCCACTCGGTCTTAGCAACCACCAGTCAATTTTCTAGAGTACATGCAATCCCTTACAAGGCTAGGCGCCTTTACTCATTATTCACTTAATGTTAATTTCAGATAGCGGACACGCAGAGAATCTAAAATAAGGATAAAAAAATACAACATAAGCTTTTTGAAACTTGTTTTAATAATGTTTTCCCTATAAACTGCTACTTTACGGTTCGGGTTGATGACAATCTGGCAATTGAACAATAATACATTATAATACAAGTGCGAAAAAAATTAAGTTCGTAACGAGTGCGATAAATTAAAACACAACCGAAGGGAGTGTTTCAAATCGGCAGAAAATACGAATTTCCTTTTCGCACGTGTATAGTACAAAGTTTTTCAGTACAGATGGACAGATGACCCTCCAAAGTTTCGACCTGTCAAGAAATGAACCACTTCTCACACTAGCGCGTAAAAAAAGCACCATCTGTACCGAAAAACTAAAGTTAAGATCTCGGGCGCCAATCGCCGAGTTCTAAACCGTGCAAAAGAAAAAAATACTAACTATTTGAACATTTCACCAGTGCAAAAGTGTCAGAAAACAAGTCAAAAATTGTGATCACTTTTTGAAGCTTTTTAGAGTCCTAGTGTGTTAAGTGTTAAGTCGTAGGGTTGTCACACTTCAAAACTATATTCATCAACATCAAGTCATTACTAAAACTTACAATTCTTGATACAATGTATAAATAATCAAATAACTATACAAAAGTTGAAGTTTTTTGTTTGGACACTGTCAAAGTGTCAAAAACAATTGTGTCACACAAACGTTTTATTGTAAATACATTGCCAGCTTGTCACCAACCCTTACAACTCTACTAATACTGCTACATTGCACAATAAATAACTTAATTATTATTAAATCTTATTAAATAATATTTACAAGATATTTTAAATTATTTATTTATACAATTCGAGTGGGACATTACTCGGCCGATGCCGTTTATAATTTTATTATTATTTACTTAAATACTTATTTACAAAGCCCGTTATGGCAAAATAAGAAAGACTAATAGATGTAGCGTCAATGAGTGATTGAGACAGCAAACATATCAAAGCTAAATTCTTTAGTTAGTACTAGTAAGAGAGAGATAACTATCAATATCTAATAGGGATATCCAAAAAAAAGCCAAAGTCAGAAATTAAGTAATCTTGATTATTTTGGATGATTCAGAAACAGCAGCTATTTTGTTCCCGATTATAGAAAAATGGTACAAAATTATCCCTTTTTCTATGTAACATTTTTAGATTAATATTTATTTGCGCGTGTTATAGTACAAATTGTAATATTTAGTAATTAACTGATTTTGTAAAATCAACGTATAAGTGACAGCCCTAGTTATGGTATTAGAAAGTAACACATCTATGCGCTAGTACTATTTATCGTTCTTGTATAGTGCGTTTATTTAGAATTAGAAAGTAAAATCAATACCTATTGAAATTTCTTTTTATTTTAAATAACGCGAAAAATAAGTCACAACTAATACTTATGTAAAAATTCATAATTTTTTTGATATATCTTGTAATGCGCATAATTTGTCTTTCGATTCTATGTATTTTTATGATATACAAAGTTTTTTTCCTCTACCCGAGGACGGAAAAGCTATAAAGCACGATATTAAAAAATAAACCAATTTAAGGGTTAAACGTTCCAAGTCCCGTCATGATTGATTAACTTTTTTCTAAAGCTAAAACAATAAATAGTACAGAAAGTTGTATCCAGTTGATAATTCATATTAGTATAGATTGGACATCTAATAATAAATTGGCCTTTAAGAAGTGACAGTATTTTTTTTATTCAAGCTATTGCACAGTAATTAAAATCAGACAAATTTTATACACATTTTAGTTTCGAACAAAACCTTAGGTATAAACGTTTATACATTTTCGAATCCATATGTCATGGCACTAATTATTAGGAACGATAAAACGGACAATTCAGAAAACTTACAAAGAGATTTAATGAGATTTTTTGTCATGAAAATTATCGTAAAATAATCTTAAAGTGTGACTAAAACTTCATCAGGCGTAGCCGAGATGCCATTTTTCAATCGTATACGATAAGTAATAAATGTATGAGAATGACAGATTCGAACGAAAAGTCACGTGGCCATTTCTATACAATGTGGTCACGTGACTTATCGCTTATCGTATACGATTGCAGAATGTCATCTTGACTAGGGCCGCAGTAAACTATCTCGTCAAAAGAATCTACAAATGCACGTTCTATTCTTGACTCCATCATTTCGCTATAAATACAAGGCTTATTTTTTGTGAAAATTGTGATCATATGTATTTTGTTTACATTTTGAAAGATTTATAATAATTGGCATTTACTACACTTAAAATTCTCGATTTGTTGTGATATTTCATCGATATTCAATATCTTGAGTTTATTCCTAACGGAGTCTGTGCAGAAAGTAAAATGAGCGCCACCTGTCGGCAATAAGCGACAAACTAAAAAGTAATATTGTTTTCACACCACCGGCTCTAAAACTGTTTACAGTTGTATTATCAAACCGGAATCAGAAAGGGATTCGAAAGTACTCTTGACACAACAAATGACACACAATTTACCAAGAAAAGAGTTTTGTATAGACGTAGTGATTAATTTGTCTATTGTCTGTAAGTCTGTACACTTAAACTATGAATAAATGAAAATAACTATAAATATATCCCAGATTGACTTATACACTGTTGTGTCAACAGTATTTTCGAATCCCATTCTAATCGCGGTTTGATAAGATAATGGGATCTTGGCTAGACTGATGTAGAAAAGTCAACCCCACTTGAAAATAGCAAATCACCGACCACAATTTTCAAAACTAGCCTCGTTTCTTTACTGTCTATTCTGCTGCTCCCTCTCCCTTGCTTTCATTTCTAACTCCTCCTCCTCTCTCGTCAGCGGCACCGTGCTATGATTATACAGCCCCTGCGCCATCAGCTGCAGCGCTAGCGGGTTCCTCTGTCCTGAAGCCTTCTTGATCTTCGCCCGCTTGTTCTGGAACCAGATCTTGATCTGGGCTTCAGCCAGCCCCAGTTCTGCGGCCAGCGCTTGCCGCCGCCGTTCTGTCAGGTAGCGATTTTCGGCGAATTCGTGCTGTGGACAAATAAAGGTTTAGTGATACGGCATTCCTGAGGGGCCACCTAATGCAATTGAGTTTAGGACCTAATCAAAACCGAGATGTGTCAGTTCTGGCCGGATTTAGGGCGGGGCAACCGGGGCTACAGCCCAACTAGTTCATTCATCAAATTCCAACTAGTAAACACTAGTAATTTTTTTTGAGTATTGGAAGCGATCTACTTCGTGAACTAGATTTCAGCAAATTCATAAACGATTCCTTTCGTTAACGCTAAAATTTAATTTCAGATAATTCTCCTTTCCGATTATATTTATATGCTTGTTAAATAATAAAATAATCTATACTTGTTTCCACAAAAAATATTTATCAAAAACTTGACTGAAAAAAATTGTCTTCTTTCATTAGAAGTGACATATATCTTTATTTGGAAAAAAATGTCTTCTTTATGTGAAATAATTGGGAGCCAGGGGGCCTCCAATCTTTTGTTGCCCCGAAGCCTCTCAACCTCTAAATCCGGCCCTGGTCAGTTCCATATAATGTTCAGAAACTGACACGAACCTAAGCTGAATAGGATTTAAGAGATCATTGTACCCCCCTGTCGCAATATTCGACTGTTCATAACATGCAGTAATAATCCCTATTGTGAACGAGGGTGTTCTCAGTGGAAACTTGTATGAGAATTTTCTCATTATATGCTACTACTTTGGAGTGTCAGAGATGGAAGCTTTTAAGACTAAGGCACACTGAATGCGTTTGCAGCAAGAGCACCTGGGTCATTGTCAGTCCGAAAAACAAAAGTTGTCCACTCAGTGGTCAAAAGTTAACAGCTTTTGTAAAACTATGTTACGATTTGATTGCATAGGTCTGACCGGGGAACCTAGTTGTACCGTCAATTGTTTCATCCCAAAATTAGTACAAGCATTTCTTAACCTTAGGTATGTCCACCGAAAAGACGATAACCTAAATTTGACAATGATCCACCTGGGTGTGTGCATGCGCGCTGTAGCCTATGTAAATGTGATATTAGATGGCACAGTGTTTTCTACTCACGCGCGCTTGGTCGCCACGCAAGCATTCACACGCATGCGATGTGCCTTGGACTTTACTGTTTTCAGGGCAGCTATGCTATTCTCTTATTCACACATTCGACGCTGCGTTCATCAACGAGCTCGACGACGAGACAGCCTTCACTTCGACGTCGAGCGCAGCGCTGCGAAAAACGGTATTCACTAACGTAGAACAGCTCGTCGTCGAACTGTAGGCGGTAACTCTCGACGCAGTGTAATTCCAGCTCACGCCGCATTAGTCGCCGAGTGCTAGTGTCGCTTAAAGTGCATTAGTGAATACCATTTTTAGGCTGGACGCTGCCGCAGCGCTGACACAGCGCTGCTAGCAAGGCGGTTTCCTTAGTGAATAACACTGCTGGTGCGGATCCAGGGCGGGACGATGGGGACACTTGCCCTCCCTTGACACTGGACTTAGGTATGCCTAGGTGCTGTTTTAAGTATAAAATACTACTATCATAGGCCAGTGCCCCTCCCTCAACGAAGTCCTGGATCCGCGCCTGTTTTAGGGGCCAGAGAGAGCTGTGAGTCAGAAAAGGCAGTTCTCCGCCGTTTCTCATCGTTATGTGCGGCTTCTCATTCAAGAGATTGTTGTAACCTCTGGGTGCTTACTGCTTAGACAAGACGCCAATCGCTAGCGCTTAATCGTCAATAAACAAAAGGCAGCTAACGGTCTTTGTCGCACAAATATGAAAGAGTGACAGAGAGGAGAAAATACGATACGCTACTTAGCGCTAGCGATTAGCAACTTGGCTAAGCATCCTGGTAACTTTCTACCCTTCGAAAATGGGGAAGTTTCAGAATGTTTTTCAACTTGTAAATTGCTTTGGAGTGTCTGAGATAAGCTCTTAGTGTTTTGAGGGTCTTACCTTTAACCTAGCAAGCTGTGGGCCTGAGAAGGCGGTTCGCGGCCGTTTCTCATCGTTCTGTGCAGCTTTTCATTTACTAAGAGACCGTTGAAGGCCCTCTGGTAACTTTCTACCCTACATACCCTCCTAAATGGTGAAGTTTGAGAATGTCCTGCAACTTGTTAATCGCTTTGGAGTGTCTGAGATAAGCTCTTAGTGTTTTCAGGGTGTTACCTTTAATCTGGCAAGCTGGGGGCCTGAGAAGGCGGTTCTTGGCCGTTTCTCGTCGTTTTGTGCGGCTTCTCCAGGGGGCTTCTTGGGGCGGCGCGTGCGCGGACCTAGACAGGACAACACGTTTATGTATATATGCGTCTCGTTCTTGTGGGGGTTTGGGGTGACCTTTGAGGTCTAGTATGCTTAACAATAATTCGAGATTCGTAACTCGTGTCGATTTAAAACACTCCCTGTCGGTCGTGTTTTGAAACATCGCCACTCGTTTCAAATTTCATGTTTTACGCACTTGTGTCGTAATGTACTATTTTGAGTAAGTTTAATTCTTTTTATAAGTTTTTTACGTTAACTGGTGGTTCATGAGGGTCCGTTGGTTTTTAATGTTTATAAGTTTATAATAGCGCTACGCATCACTTTCTTCTATAGTTACGGCATCAATGACAAATAATAAACACGAGACTATCATAAGCCTAATGAGTTTTGTGGAAAATGGTAGTACCTACCAAATGCACAGAGTGAAGTTGTGATAATTTCCCATTAAGGTTGAGACTGAAGTGCCTTCACAGTCAAAGTATATAAAATAGTTTTGTGAAGCTATGTACATTGTACAGTAACCATTTGTATCCTTATTGTGTAATAAATAAAAAATATTAATAAATAAATATAAATATATAAATAATCAGCCGTGTGATGACAGTAATTAAGAATACATTTGCATTGACCACTGACCATTCTTTGATATCATAGTGGACATATTACTACGAACGATCACCAATCTGCTTGCCCAGCGTAGCATGGGCATTTACCTTTATCTCCTATTAACTATGCGTAAAGACGTCCAGCAATGGCCTGAGATAGGCTGATGATGAGAAAAAAATCTAATAGCTCACGGACTGTGGTGTACAGTGGATTGTGTGTAAATTCTGTTATTACTTCCTGATTGCCTTCGTAGAGAGATATATTTTTAAATTTATAATTAAATCTTTTATTTATATTGTTGGTAATGGTGAATTCATAATGTCCTTACGGATACAGTATTTAAGTTGAATAAGCTATCTTGTTGATTTTTTTAACCTGAGAAAATTAGATAACGTTATATTACAGACCTAGATTTTATTTCGGGTGATAAGAAAACCAATTTGTTATTAGGTCCGCTTTTTTGTCGGACATGTTTTTGTGTTTTAAAATACAACGGAAACCTAAGCCACAGAAAATTGTTACCCATACCTAAGTAATATATCTATTTTGCTTTTAAAAATGCGTAAATATTAGCTATATGCTTTAACGTGAACTTTCGTGATAGCCTTGGGATAACTCCGAAAGTAGTGTAATAAATAAATAAAATAAATATCTTGGGACATCTTACATAAATCGAGCTAGTCCCACGGTAAGCTCAATTAAAGCTTTTATGATGTGGGTACCAGGCGACGATATATATAATAAATAGATACATATAAATACTTAAATACCATGACCAAGAAACAAAAAATTGTGATAAATAAATACACAAATAACACCCTCGCCAGGATTCGAACCCAGAACCTCCAGCTTCGTAGGCAGGGTCACTACCAACTACACTGAGTGTATTTCCGAAAATCACAGGAAGATCACTCGTAATTACATCGTCTTAAGTGTCTCCTTTTAAAAGTATACGGCTTTTTTTGACATTCGGAATTACCCTAGTACATCGTAATTATTTTATTAATTTTAAGCTCATAATGTACAAAGTACAAACCCCCTTATTCATAACCGTCTCCTAACTTAACAAGCCGATACGTGTTTGCCCCTTTCGGTCTTATCAATATTTTTATAATACCGAAAGGGACAAATGATATCCGCTTATAAAGTTAAGAGACAGAATACATATTAGTACAAGAAGACGTTTATGAATAAGGGGGTAAGTTTTGAATCGAGTTAAAACTGTTTAATTTTTTTTCGACGAGGGTGAAAGTTGGAGTCCGAGTGAAACGAGGGCGACAATCACCCGAGTTAAAAAAAAGTTTTTACACGTGTATCGAACGACTTTTTTCATAAGCGAAGCGTGCGCAAAGTTTACTTTTCCGCACTAGTTAGGAAAAGTTTTTATCGACATATTTGACAAATAAATTAGTATACAAATAGGTCGAGTCATCGTATATGATATTAAGGAAGCTATGATTTGTTGTTTATTAGAATTATTAGTCAAATGCTCTAACTTGGCCAAACGCTTGACAGAGAGTGCAAGAGGGCAATAATAAAATTACTTAATAGTTAGCTAAACAAATTCTTTTGCTTACTTATGTTGTCGCAATAAGCGAAATGCTACATTTATATTTGCAGTAAAAATAAAATTTGCGATCGTAGAAAAATATGCCAATCTCAGCAAAACACAGCTGTACATGTAAAATGTTATTAACAATTATAAATATAAAACAAGTTTTGAAAATATGTATCATTTTACAAATTAAATAATATGAGTTGAAGAGATTATGGTCCGTATACACGTTTACAGCCTATAAATACAATCATAAACCTAAAATGATAGCAGCAAATCAATTGTTCGTTACCCACTACCTAAAGATTGTTCAATTATATTACCATAATTCCAAATTAAACCATTGTCAAATTAGTCACACACTATACAAATAAACACACAAATAAGGAAAACACATTAATGAAATACCTATAATAAGCACACAAACGAAAATGGAACAAACACAAAACACACAAAAGTGAACAGAAGCGCAAATAAACAGGCATTAACCTAAATGGGTCAAAATTATTTTTGTTGTCTTGTTTCATACCACTCTGTCACGCTTCTAGTTGCTGTCTCGATTCAGTATATAAAAAAAATCCGGTGCAGTTGTATTTCTTTTTCACGCTAGATTTTAATCCATACATCAAAAATTGGAAACAAAACATCATCTCATACAAAAATCACAACGAAAAGAATTTTGACCCAAATACCAGGCTTGGAAACAGACCTGAGTGCTTAGACAAGTTGCCAATCGCTAACGCTTAATCGTCAATCGTAAACGAAAGGCAGCTAACTGTCTTTGTCGCGCTAATATGAAAGAGTGACAGAGAGGGAAAACTACGATACGCTACTAAGCGTTAGCGATTGGCAACTTGGCTAAGCACCCTGCAGGCCAAGCCAAGATGCAATCTGCAATCGTATACGATAACCACACATCATCAGCCTATAAACAGTCCACTGCTGGACAAAGGCCTTTCCTATTAGGTACCGTAAAACCATACAACTATAGTCCAGGGGCCTATTTCTCATAAGCTTGTAACTTGTAATACAAGCGGAAGTCCTCATCTAACGTATGGTGTCAAAATTAGACTTCCACTTGTATCACAAGTTACAAGCTTTCGAGAAACGGGCCCCAGTACTACAACTATGGTCCACAAGTTCAACTCAACTCAAGCATCAATGGAAATCTTTTACTTTAGTTTTATCCAAGTTTTTTAATCATTAATGAGGAGACTTTGTGTAACAACTGCGTCAATAATATATATAATAATTACACTAAATCGAAGATATTTTACATAGTTTTGGACCATAGTTGGGAGCTTTTGGACTATAGTTGGGTAGTTTTACGGTACCTTAAGCGTTTGGACGCTGTAGGAGGTGAATGCCCATAATCGCCACGCTGGGCAAGCGGGTTGGAGATCGCAGTAGTGTGTCCACTGCACTATGATAATGCTCACGATAATCGATAAAATCGATAAGTGGGCCAATCAGTTTATGGTGCGTTTAAACCAAAAGAGCATTCGCTGTTCTAGCGCCCGTTCTACGAAATCAACCAATCACGTTTTGTGTACCGATCGAATTTCGTAGAGTGGGAGGTTAGAACAGCGAATGCTCTTTTAGTTTGAACGCACCTTTACCGATCGACATTTATTTTCTGTCTGTTGCATTACTTTTCATGAACTTAAATGTACGTCAATTAATACTATACACATATTTACAATGAAAAACAGTTGGAACCTAAATGTATCGATGTGAACTTGTGTGAAGCCTAACGGCCTAACGCATGTACAATTTATAAGCATTTTTTCTAGCTAATTTGATGAAATTGTCACCTGCGTTACGGGACAAAATACTGTCGATCGAAAAGTTGATTGGCCCAAATAGTAAATGTATGATGATGACAGATTCGAACGAAAAGTCACGTGACTATTTCCATAATTTATTATAGTCACGTGATTTCTCGCTTATCGTATACGATTGCAGAATGGTATCCTGCTGGATGTGTAGCTTAGATGCCAATCGGTAACGCTCAATCTAAAAAGAAAGGCTGTCTTTGTCGCACTAATAGGAAAGAGTAACAGAGAGAGAAAACTACGATACGCTCCTGAGCGATAGCAATTGGCAACTTGGCTATTACGCACTCTGAGGTCCTAAACAAAAGAATCGTAAATTCGATCTTCATCTGTTTCGGACAGGACAGAGTGACAGGGATAGAGGCCATACCGCGAAATATGAACGAAGTGTTGCCTCTCTGTCACACTTGCGTACAAATTCACTAGTTCGAGAGAGACGCAACACTTCGGGTAGGGTAGGGCCAAGATTCTCGAAATTTACTCATTTCGATATTCGCGATAGACCTACTTGTCACTATAAAAAACGGCAAATTAGGAACATGGTCTTAATAAATGCCAATAAACAAATATAAAATAGCGCCAATATTAACAACATAGTTTGAATAATTTCAATTATACCTGGCAACACTTGTTAGTACAGATAAAGGTGTTGCCAGTAAAAAAATGCTTTCATTACGAGCTTTTTATTGGCTATCGGTTGTCAATCTTTTTCTTGCAACTGACAGCATATTTGTCGAGTTTCGCAAAAAGCTGCCTCCGACAGACGACAGACATCCACATGACTTGACTTAACTAGTACAGTATAGTATAGTCCATTTCAAATAAGAAGGCCCGATGCCACTCGAAACTTTAGTCATTTAATTGGTCCACTACAAATTGGCACGTGTCGTACACCGATGTATGCAAGAAATATCACGTCACAAAAGGGTCTGGCCAGGTATCTTCTGCTATCACTGATATTGTTGACGCCTAACGACTTTGTTAAGTGGAATCGGGCCTTCGTATTTGAAATGGACTATACCAGGCTATAATGTTAGCACATAGATCACTGGAAAGAGACCTCATAGAGGCTCTTTATTAGAGCGTTGTCCCTCTCAAACTTACATGACGTTTATGGAATATTAGTTGTCTCTTTCTAAAGACCGATGTGCAAACTTTATCGCCGGGTACTACGAGTAAATATATGTATATACTTTTCACTTGCTGTCTAAGCGCGCCATTGCTTGCATACGTAGCGGGACTGCGGGAGTAATAGAAAAGTGAAATTCCCTAAGGAGTAATATAAATATCAGTACGTCATTTAATAATATTTTGTCTTACTTTTGGAGGCAAGTGTGATGAAAAACATTGTATGCATCACGATCGGTAAGCCGAATACTAACTCGAGTCATTAAAAGCCTAACACTCTCGTTAGTAATTCCGTACGTACCTTCCTTGATGCACAATGTACTGTTTCATCACACTTGCGGACAAAAAAATAAGTTTTAAGACAAAATATACTTTAGAAAAGTGAAATTCCCTACTTTTCTATTACTCCCGCGATTATGCAAGCGATGGCGTACTTTAGAAACCGGGCCGGGCCAGCATAACTCACCTGGATGGTTTAGTCAAGTTGCCAATCGCTAACGCTTAGTAGCGTACCGTAGTTTCCCTCTCTGTCACTCTTTCATATCAGTGCGACAAAGACTTGCTGCATTTCGTTTACGATTGACGATTAAGCGTTAGAGATTGGCAACTTGTCTAAGCCCTCTGTGTCACTCAATTGTTCGAGTTTGAATCATCTCTAATTTGTTTTAGTATCTTTTTCCCTCACAAGTGTGATAAAAACGGTTAATACAACTGTAGCTGTACCATGCGTTGGAAAGTAAAGGATACGTTAGGTTTTACTCGATACGTAATGCTATCTTGCTCGCACTGACATATTGGAGCGAGCGCGATGGCCTGCTTTACGTATCGAGTAAAACCTAACGTTACCGATACTTGCAAAGTCATGATACGGCTTCAGGTCTCAATTAAACCGAATATGTGCAATAAACAACAAAAAAGCACAATGTTACAACACAATGCAGCATTTTAAATGTATCAAGAAGTGAAGATATCGTAGGCTAATATCAGCTATGCTATTCTCTTATTCACACATTCGACGCTGCGTTCATCAACGAGCTCGACGAAGAGATAGCTTTCACTTCGACGTCGAGCGCAGCGCTACGAAAAACGGTATTCACGTTTCACGTAGACACGTATTTCACGTAGAACAGCTCGTCGTTGAACTGTAGGCGGTAACTCTCGACGCAGTGTAGTTCCAGCTCACGCCGCATTCGTCGCCGAGCGCTAGTGTCGTTTAAAGTGCATTAGTGAATACCATTTTTAGGCTCGACGCTGCCGCAGCGCTGACACAGCGCTGACAGCAAGGCGGTTTCCTTAGTGAATAACACTGCAGGCCTGTCCAACTAGCGCGTTGAGTTCGAACTGTCAGAGCTACCCCGGGAAGCATTTAGAAAGAAGTCCGCGTTAAAAACGCGACTGCAACTCATGGTATGTTAATTGTAATAAATAATAATAAATATCACATCACATCGTCAGCCTAATTCGATCCACTGCTGGACGTAGGCCTCTCCTATTAACTATGCGTATACGCATTAGGAGGTAAATGCCCATAATCGCCACGCTGGGCAAGCGGATTGGCGATCGCAGTAATGTGTCCACTATGATAACGCTGCTGCCCATCATCAATCTTTTATCACTTAAAGTCAGTGGCACTTCAATCCCTTAGTCGACTCTTATTACGACACCTGCAGGAGGAGTTGGGGTGGTGACAAATGTATTCTTACTGCCGTCACCACACGTCAAATAATAAATATTGTCCCACGGTAAGCTCAATTAAGGCTTGTGATGTGAGTACCAGGCGACGATATATTTAACAGATACATACATATTATAAATACATAGACAGCCTTGACCAAGGAACAAATATTTGTTATAAATAAATACACAAATAATGGCCTCGCCAGGATTTGAATCTGGAACTAGGCTACGCAGGCTATAATGAGCGAAACCGGTTATTCGCGGATCGTCTAGAACGCAAAATGACAAGTGTGTTGTTTTGCCTACATTGCAGTTTGACCATCGAGCAATTCGAGCATTATGCCAAAACCTTAGATCGACTTGAAAGCAAATTACCCAACACGCAGAACGACAAGAACGCATTTTGCCTACTTATGTCTTTTGTTTTTGCGAGTACAGTCACAAACAGTCACTAGGTATAGGTAGGTTAGGTTCGTTATGTATCTGCAAATGGCCGAAAGCCAAACTACACAAAATAGGAGCCACGCGTAAGCGGGGCTCCGTCGATATCGCTTTAAAGTTATGATAAAACGGAAAAATACTGTAGACGTTTTGCGTTGTAGACCAGTTGCTCCTACCCTTTGTATGCAAAAAATATATTTTCTAATTATTACCTATCTGAAAAGGAATCATCAATATTGGTGATTAATAACTAATGACCCACGCCATCTGGTTCATCTTTTGATTCTGTATCATTAAACTTTTGCACTCAACTGTTCAGACGTTTTGCGTTTCAGTCATAGTGCTATGAAAGCAGTATACGAAGTAAGCATTTTGCGTTTTAGTCAATTTGAGATTTAGACCGATTGCACATTGGGTAAACTGCAGTTTAGGCAAAACAACAAACTAGTCATTTTGCGTTCTAGACGATCCGCGAATAACCCAGCGAAACAAGCACTTGAAATACGACAGTAGCATAAATAATGTCTATTACGTTCTGCTCGAAGAATCAAGGCCATATATTACATACATAATAATACATCACGCAATAGGACGCGTATCACCATAGCGCATTTTTTTGTAATTGCATTAATTTAAAAGCATTATATTACCGCCTAAATTGACAGCACCAATAATGGACCACCTAATGATGTATAATTAGTGATCGGCGAACGGTAGCATTTCGTGTCATTTAGGCGTGAAACGTAATGTTCGTAAAATTAATTAATGATTTACTACAACACCAATTAAAAATCTGTTAATTTATAACAGTGTATAGATCCAACTGCGTCCAAGAGCAATGGCGGATGGACAGCAAAGCATACTTTAAAATGCAGTCAACTTGTCCAAAATACTGCAGTGTTATTCACCTTGCTGTCAGCGCTGTGCCAGCGCTGCGGCAGCGTCGAGCCTGAAAATGGTATTCAAAAATGTACTTTAAACGACACTAGTGCTCGGCGACGAATGCGGCGTGAGCTGGAACTACACTGCTTCGAGAGTTTGACGTTTAATGTACGAACTTCGTATTCTCTAACGAAAAACAGCGACGAACTCGCCCACAACGTCGCTCACAGCCTCGATTCCTAATGTCAAATGAAACAGCTGGGATTTTAGACAAGGCTGTCTCGACGTCGAGCTCGTTGACGAACGCAGCGTCGAATGTGTGAGTAAGAGAATAGCATAGCTGGACATGATTTGGTCTCTGACTCTGACCCACTGTTTATATTTTTTTTCGGAACCAGAATTATTTAACAGTGCCAAGGAGAGATGGCATGATGAATTTTTAACAATACACAAATTTATTCCGGTTATTCTTTATTATTATTTAGTATCGTTCAAGCAAAAGAGAAAAAAACTACCATTTGTCGATCAATAACAATTGTATATTTATGTTTATATTTATGTACCTCTTAATTTGAATATTAAAGAAACTAAAATTTGTGTACATTTTTTTTTGCAATAGTAATTTTATTTTCAACCGTTTCATAGGACTAAGTTCAGACATCCATTACCAGTGTTTATACTATATTTGTCAGACTGCGTAGCCTAGTCGGTAGTGACCCTGCCTATGAAGCTGGAGGTTCCGGGTTCGAATCCCGGCGAGGACATTATTTGTGTATTTATTTATCACAAATATCTGTTCCTTGGTCATGGCTGCCTATGTAGTTGAGTATCTGTATGTATCTATCTATTATATATATCGTCGCCTGGTACCGACATCACAAGCCTTAATTGAGCTTACCGTGGGACTAGGTCGATTTGTGTGAGATGTCCCAGATATTTATTATTATTTTTATTTTTTTATTTATATTGTTTATCAGCAAAGTGTCCAAGGACCTGTATCATTGATTTCGCTATTAATATATATCTTTCAGATAAATATTAGCTTTCATTTCTGTAAAAGATTAGTGATTCATTTTATCTGACGTATATATGTATCCGGGGATTGTAAACAGGCCAAAAAATTTATAAATCTTCACTTTTTAATACATTAAAAATAAATAACGCAATTTGGCAAACCGACTTATCAATAGAACACATCTCAGAATAAAATATGCTATGCATTTATTCGTCGGGCAACTCACCATTTTTTTTAAATAACTTTTTTTTCTGATAAGTTGGTTTGCCAGATTAAAAAATTAGACAACACAACACAAAAAAACATAACAAATGGCATCCCCCGTCGATATTCCCGCACAAGCGGACGATGCAATATCTTAACCAATTCAGTGTGTGTACACGTTTTACTTTAAAATTGGTCAAAATATTTCACCGACTGCCTGCCGGGTTGCCATGTGAAGCGGCGACGGCTGTGGAATAAAACATCGTGGAGTGTGTGACGCCCCAAAAAAACATGCTTTCTCTTTGGTATCCCGGTTCCTTCCGGGACTAATGTATACCCTGGCTAACTAGTTAGTAGGAAAAGGCGACAAAGTTAAAATAGTACATTATGAGACACGTGCAAAAACGAAATTCGTAACTCGTGTCGATTTAAAACATTGCCACTCGTTTCAAATTTCATGTTTTTCGCACTTGTATCGTAATGTACTAATTTGCGTTGTTTTTAATGCCAACTTGGTTCGTTAGACTAAAAGCGGCTTTACGGCTACCAAACGTTCTTTAAATTTGGCGCCTTTTTCTGTTTCCCTGCGGCCCTACCGCGAACTACGAAACCCGCAAATTGCGGGGATTTTTCTCTGTCACTCTAATGACGCCTTCGTTGGAATGATAGAGACAAATCCCCGAAATTTACGAACTTCGGTGTTCGCGGTAGCAGGCCCTACAGCTTAGATGTTTACTGTTGATGAGAGATTTTTAATGTGAAACCATAGCTGTCAGTAGAAAATGGCGGCAAATTCAAATTTTCTATAGGAAGCGTACTCTTCGCGCCTTTTTTTTTATTTGGCGCCTTTTCTACTGAAAGCGATGGTTAATAGACAGAGTATATAACAAACGTTAATTTTACCACTATAGTTAGGCAAATCTAATTCGTGAGTAAAAAGAGTGCGATAACAGTTATTTCGTAGGTAGGTACTTAAACACTCTTTTTACTAAAAGGTATTTACTAATAATTCAGTTTTGAGATTTGAAGAAGTTATTTTAACTGAGTGTTTTGCTGAGATATGATTACCTAGGAATTCTAAATGTTTGTAACTATTAAAATTCAACGCTTGTAATTCATCAATATAAAATATACGCCTTTTTATGTTCTACATAAAACAAAAGGGAAACATAAGATTTGCGTGTATTTTTGTTAATATCACCCAAACAGATGATAAAAATTATAACGTATTCCTAATTAATTTAGTGAAAATTAGACGGCCAAATACGCAGTAGGTACATTTCTACCTACTAATATGTCAGGGTTTGTATGGAACATCAAATTTTTTTTCTCGAAACGGATGTCGGTCCCACAGTAAAAGTTCATCAATATGACTTCAGAATTAACCGAATAAAAAACCGAAATGATGAATAAAAAATCAACCTGTATTTAATACAATATTTTCTTTACAATTGAGACGTACTAAGAGTAACTAGGTATAGAAATTTTCTAAGAAAGGGCCGCGTTTAAGACCATGAAGGGCAAGCTTGCTGAGTTAAATAGATGTAAAAAAACTTAATTATATTAGGTGCTTTCATACACTTTTTTTACGAGTTTATACCAAATAATAAACCAAATTAAGTATCTATTGAAAAACTACATCCCAAAGAAACGAAGTGCACGCCAGTTTAGTTACGACGCGTTGATGTCTTTTACTCCTAAAAAAACCTAACAACACCCGTTGATGTTTTTTTATTTCTAAACATCAATATTACTTTTATATCTAGTTTTATAGAAAGTTGAAGGTTGAGCGCTTTCGATTCAAAAACAAATGTGCCATACCTATATTAAGTAATTACACGCCATTACTATATTGATGAAAATATGTGCATCTACGAATGTACTTTCAAAAAGTAGAGCTAAATTAATAAAATAACTATATTTAACACAGGAATCGTGCTGAAACTATATATTTATGTTTCGTTGTTTAAAAAATGCGCTAGTTTACTGTATACTAAACAGTAGGTAGGTATGTATATTTTTCTTCGTTTAACGCATATGACTATTCGAAAGTAAATAAATGCACACATCTATATGTAATAGTACTAATGGTGTAATGACTATACCGTAACTGTTTTAGTATGGCAATTGAACCACCTTAATAACATATTGTGATAAAAATGCGAAAAATAGGAAATAACAACTCCTCGTTTCTCATCACCATATTTATGGCATAGTAAACCCAACGATGGTGTGTTTACGAATTTACCCTCCTAGGTTTGTAGTGTTATTTAATTTTAGTAGGTGGTAATGAGTCTGAATCATCAAGTAGGTACTAGGTATCCAAAACTGTAAAGTGTGCATACGATTCTTACAGATTTGTCTATGAAGTCTTAATTCTACTAAAGTCGACGTAAAAAACATACTACAAACTTATATTACTCCATTAACTCTAATCAACTAACCTTTGCATTCCAACAATTTAATTGTCAAATGACTCGTCCAGACCACAATCTTTTTTTTTAATCCAGCGACTACGATCCGAGACTATTCTATACCAAACGAATGACACTTTTTTGCCCCAACTTTTTTAAATACTCTATGATGGATCGACCAAGGTCATTGGCCACGTATTTTTTCTGATCGACCATAGACATTTTTTCAAGTTTTCTGAGGTATCGTTTAGTCTATTAATTCGTTTTTTTTTTAGTTTTTGTGGTCACAGTGTGAGGGTTCACGCATGAACTGTCACGAATTTGACATTATTAATGTTTGTGTCAAAATATTTGGGAAAATGACCGTGTCATTACTTTTTTATCAATCATGTATGGTAGAATGACTTTTTGGTTATTCGAAGGAATACAAGTTTTATTTTATTTGATATCTACCTAGTAAGTAAGAAAGCCATAGCACATTTTAAAATACTTAACTCCGCGTGCACAATTCCGGATTACGCGGCTAACGCAGGGTTAATAAATAGTTTCAAAAATATTATATAATTATATTAATTAGTTAATATGGTGCCAGTTGATTAATTCTAAATCGTAAGTGGGGCTTATTTAAAACTATATTTTAATTACTTATTTAAAATCTTTGGAAATATTCAACAAAATTCACATTGAAATTTATGTCAAGGGTATTTTTTAATTTTACAAACTAGGTATTTTGTAAGACAATAAAAAAAATAAAAAAATGGAAAATTCTCACGTGGCAGCCGTGAGGTCTCGTACTTACTTCGTCCTAAAACAAAAGAGAAAAACACAATTAGAACAATTTTGGCAAATAAAAACTTTTTATATCAATTTTGAAATAAATATCAATAATTGTAGTACACGCACGTTGGGCAAAAAGTAATCTAATTACTCTTTCCGATTACTTTTGTGTGTCCTTTGGAATCTAGATTACAAAGTACACATACAAATGTAATTTACAGAAGTAATCATGGACTCGCCGGAAGATCAGCGTTGGCTTTCGGGTCGACATTATGCTGAGGCGAGTCCATTATTCGTCGGCTGACAAGCAAAACTCACTTTAAAAACTGTCACCACTCTTAGCAACCTCTTATGTGGTTAATGAGTTAGAACTGAGATACGAACTTTAATTCAAGTAGGTATTTGTTACTTAGTGAGTTTTGATTGTCAACCGACGAATGCTGAATTTGTTTGTTTTGTTTTGTCCTGTCATGCTTGTTTTGTTATATTTGCCACGAATAAATTATTTGTATTTTATTTTGTATTTGTAATCAGATCACTATTTGCCCAACTCTGAGTAGACATAGTAGTGAAATGATGACATGACATAGGTATGTTTTTTTTGTTTATAATAATTGAAAAAAAAAACAAATATGGTTTACTTATGAAATAACAAAATGAGAGGGTGCCCCATAGAAAATTGCTTTAATTTTTTTTTTATTTGGGAGAGCAAAGAGCTCCTTTATTGGTTCGAACATCCTACAAAATTGCAAGAATAAGAAGCACCCTAGTAGGTACATACCTACAAGTATATTCTGTCTAACGTCTAACTGACAGATATGGTTAGACTGAGCATACAAAAACCCAGTTGAATTTAGAACCTCCTCCTTGTTTGAAGTCGGTCAAAAAAATAAAAAACTTGTCTCTGTCGTTAAAAGAAACATGGCCGCAAATAAAGCCATTAAATATAACACTCGGTTATTTATTCGTGTCCGAATTTATATTAACATATTTAATTCTACTGGTTTAAATTTCGCTATTTCTTAAACTTGTTTTCCGTATAAAATTGAGATAAAGAAAGATTAATACCGACTTCCTCTTGAAACTGTGGTGTTTAAAAAAATGTTATTCGAATATTTATTGCGCGGCATTACTTATTCGATAAAAATATGCAAGAAAAATAGTACGTTATGACTTACGACACAAATGCGAAAAACATGAAATTCGAAACGAGTGGGGATGAATTAAAAATATTAAAATACGACCGCAAGTTAGTGAACATAAAGACAACACGTCGAGTTTGCGGTATACTCCATCGACATACATTTTTACTAAAAGTATAGTTATAGTTGCCGATTTCAAAAAATGAACTTTTTATATATTAATCCTTATTAATATGATGGTAAGACTCACAATTTTTCCGATAGTCTTAACGTCATATATATAAAGCTCATTTCTAAAATCTCAAATGTTCATTTTTAGAAATCGGCAACTATAGGTACCTAAAGTAGGGTTCTGTATCAAATTGACGAAATATGTATAAATGCGTGACTCAGTAATTAACACACACACGATACGTGATAAATTGATATGAAGAAAGCAATAAACAAATCTTATAATTTTCCAATTCCAACACCTACTAATTTTACGGTGCAATCGTGTTTTTTAATTAAAAATACAACGTGTAATTTTCGCGCCTCAGCCTCTTATTAAAACGTATAAAAAAAATAAAACAGGTATTTTATGCTGCCTCGTTTTCAAGAGGAAAATGTCAATTATTGAGTCAGAGACAATTATCGATGACCTTTGTTGTGAATTATTGATGACAAGTGTGGATCGAGTGTTGCCATTATTGAAAAAGAAAGAACTGTAATTAAAGAAACATAATTAAATACTTGGTATTTTTTGTAGACGTGTGAAAATAATAACGGTAATTTAGGAAGAAAAAGTATGTTAGTGTCACTGGTATAAGTTTTGATGACAAAGACTATATTTAAGGGAGCTATTAGCCTTAAAAATAGGCGCCAACAACGAATATTGTACAACATTTTTGTTCAGGTTTTACGGAAAAAATCCTATTTCATTTCTTTTTTTGAGTATTTCATATCATCAGCCTATCTCAGTCCACTGCTGGACGTAGGCCTCTCCCACTAATCATGGTGAATGCATCAGGAGGTAAGTCATGCCCATAATCGCCACGCTGGGGAAGCGGGTTGGCGATCGCAATAATGTGCCCATTACGATGACGCTGCTTCCCATCATCAATCCTTAATAAATGAATGGTTAGTGACACTTCAATCCCTTAGTCGACTCTTACGACACCTACGGGAAGAGGTGGGGTGGTAACAAATGTATTCTTACTGCTGTCACTACGCGGCGTTGAGAATTTGACCAATTTTGTAAGATATTATTTGTCTATTTTATCTGTGGGTGAAAGTTATTCTTAATAAATTGGTTCAGTCAAATATATCTGTAAATCAAATCGTATCTCTGTCTCGAAAACTCATTTTTATTCACAATAATCAACGGACTACATTAACAGAGACATAAAATCAAATAATAGGTATCAATGTAACTTAAACTACAAGAAACATGACCCATAGAGGATTGGCTGTCTACGAATCGTTAATAATTAAAATTCTAATAAAATTCCTCAAACTGTCTGGCGGGACGGTGTAACCTCCTTACAAACCGGACATGTGCCACCAACGACGATCTTTAATGAAGACATTTGCCTCCAATAAGCAACCCATTATTACTACTTAGCTGATAAAGAACCTTGCAACCTCTTCAGGGAACCTGAGTCTTTAGTGATAGGCATTACAGTTCAAATTCAATTGCAGAAAAAATAAAGGATAGATGGAAACGTCCCGTTCGGAAATTCGAAATTGTGTTCGAAATTCAAAAATCGAATACGAATATTGAACTTTAGCTTTTTTAATTAAGAAATATTTCAGGTTGAGGCCGTTCGCTTTCGTTTTATTATTTGGAAACAAATTCAAAATGGACTTTACTGTGTAATCAATACAGTTTAATTTTGTTTAAGATTGAAGGTTAATTAATTAGAATATAATAAATCGTTAAAGGCAATTAAAGGTTATGTTTATTTAGGTTGGGTTTTATGTTGCCAGCGGCAAGATCAAACGTTCGGAAGCCGTGGTTTTGAATTATTTCATGTGGTAACACAAGATTTATTTGATAAACTAGCTGCCTCACTTGAATTATTGAGGTTTGCATTTACTAATAAATGAAAAACTTGATGCAAAAGGACTCTTATTTACCATATTTTGAATATTGTGCTAAATGAAAAAAAAAATCTGTTTTTGGTTTGACAATGTGACAAACCTGTAATAGGGATGATGACTGTAGTTAAAATAAATTATTTAACATTATGCACGACATTATATACGAAAAAAATATTACTAAGATGTAGATTGCAGTAATTTTTGTACAGAACTTCTATTTAATAAATTGAAAATAACTTAAAAGAGTCATTTGGCAGTACTCAAACGTGACGTCTCTTTTGAGTATTTCATATAAAATTCCATAGTGACGTTTTGACAGTTCGAAAAAAAATGCTGATTTGACTTGCCAGTCATCATGCCTATTATCAGGTTCAATTGTTTTTTTAAATGTGATAATATTTAATATCAGCCAATATAAAAATAAATTTTGCACCAATGACAAGCGATGCTTTCAAAAGTAAATGCACTTTTTATTATCGACCTACTTTGGCTGAATACAGTCATTCACCACAGCATGTAAAACAACATGGCGGCCAATTAAAACTGCGATATGATCGCAATTATGGTCTGATGTCTTTATTAGTCAAATGCGGGTGGTCCCTGCTTCGAATCTGGCCGAGGCATTTTGTTTCTTCTATTGTTTTAAGTGAATACCGGTTGGGCTATTGACATCGTTTGACAGGAGTCAAAGGTGGATGGCGTTTGGAAAAGTGACGGTTATATTTATATTATGGATGCTTGTTTTGTTAGTGAAGTGTTCAGCAGAAGGTTCCTTCGTACATCTTTTCAGGATGAGATTCTCAATTCGCCAGATTTTTTTGTATGCATGTTTCATCAGCCTATAACAGTCCACTGCGGGACGTATTTTTTATGTGACGAAGGTAGATAACTGAGCTCTCAGCCCACCTGATGGAAAGCAGGAACTGAGGCCCGTGGACATACTGACCAAAAAATTGCTTATGCGCTGCCTACCCTGAGGACTTAGATGGATTGCCTCTATCTAAATAAGCCACTAATTACACCGGCTTTCTTACCCCCAAACCGGAACACAGTACTAACTATTTAGCGGTAGGTTAACGGGTAAGACGGTGGTAGCTATAACGGCGGATCCTGCACGAGGTTCTACCACCAGCAAACGACCACGTATTAGAGTATAGACGAATTAGGAGGTAAATACCCATAATAATCGCTACGCTGGGCAAGCGGATTTGCAATCGCAGTAATGTGTCCACTATATTGACGCTTCTGCCCATTTCGTTCTGTCAAATAATGGTCATTGACACTTCAATCCCTAAGTCGGCTCTTACGACACCCACGGCAAGAGTTGGGGTGGTGACCTAGTGACGAATGTATTCTTACTGTCATCACCACGTGGCGATTTGTATGTATGTTACTCGCAAAAATCGTGAACCTATTTTCATTTTATTAAGGTGGATTTATACCAAACAAGCATTCTATCCCCACTCTACGAAAAATTCGTCGAAATTCGTTGATTTCGTAGAGTGGGGGAATAGAATAAGCATTCGCTTCTTTCGAGTAAATCCACCTTTATAATGGAATGAGTATTGCCCCGAGATGGTCCCGTTGGTAAGAGGTCTGATGATGGGATCTTGGAGAAATCTGCTGAAGCCGGTTTTTAATTATTTTTTTATTATTTCCTCTGTCAGTTAAAACATTTGGTGACAAACTATGAAGTGAAAGGCGACAAGGAAATATAATATGGTAGCCGTTGTACACTTAGCACTGAGCACATGATTAAAGTGACAGTATCTCAGGGCGACAGTCCTCTTTCGGCTGATAGGATGATGATGATAACAATTTTCTCAACGGTCAACGATCGCGACATTTTACGTCTGAGTAAACCTTTACTCAATCTGTAAAGTATTCGTAGAGTGGGGGATAGAACAGCGATTGCTCGTTTGGTTTGAATGCACCTACCTAACCTTTGGTTTGAATATACCTCCCCAACTGATGAAGTGGGGATGATTTTTTTTATTTGCTGTTGTAATCCTATAGTGTGGATGATACCCATCATTTAATAGGTCTCTTAAAAAGAATAAGGGTCTTAAAAGAAACTTTTTCTTAAGTCCGAGTTTTTTCGGATATAATCGCTCCAGAAGAAAAAAATTATCCCCCCCCTTTTACTTTTGATCCGTAGGTCCAAAACATGAAACAAAACATGAATAGGCGGCTTATGGAATACTTTAAAATAAAACTATTTTGAATGTAATCGGCCCAGTGGTTTTTCAATAACTACGGAACCCTACACTGAGCATAGCCCGACATGCTCTTGGTCGGTTTTATTTATTTTTGTTATCTATTTTTTTTACCGACTTCAAAAAAGTAGGTGGTGGAAGTCGGTTTTTTTTATATTTAATTTGGTGATTATTCGCGAGAATCTTTTCTAATCAGCATACGACATTACCTACGAGTATGCCTATAAACGGAGTAGTATACAGTGTGTAAATCTAATACGGGCGATCAATTAAACCTGGCATGGGATTCATTAATGTGATCATGGATTACAAGGTTTTTTCAAAATTACTCATAATTATGACCCCACAGAATTGTTTACAAGTTTATCGGAGCCGCAATGTACGTACGAACATTTGTTATTGTTGATATGGCAGTTATGTCATCTGCTTTTGAAATTAGCTGTCAACGAGTGTTTAACTCGCGTATGTTGCTCTACATTGCGCGTCGAATTATTTTGTATGGAAAATTTTGTTGCTCTTATTTTAAGTAAAAGTTATTTGAATGTACTTATTATGTCGTAAACTAACACCCGTTAAGAGCTTCGCCCGTATTAGACTTACACCCTGTATTTTTACACTAGTTTCTAGTGAGCCTATAGCCCCTACTACCCATGGTCTAGAAGCCGCTAGGCGCGCACGCGCTGGCCGGCGCCTGCGCACAAACACGCGCGGGTGGTCGCCACCCAGGCGGCGGACAGAGCTGCCCATAGAGCCGCACGGAGATAAATACTTTTTCATTTCGTCTGCCTCCGTAACCTAGTGGGTCCTTACCAACGGCCTACGAAGCTGGATGTACCGGGTTGGAATCGCGGCAAGGGTATTATTTGTGTGTTTATATCACAATTATACACAATTACAATTAATTTACAGGGATAAGTTCGCCTTTGTACCTGTTTCTAATTGTTCTGTGTATTATTTTTGTTTTACCAATGTTTTGTTTACAATAAAGAATTGACATACATACATACAATTATTTGTTCCTTGGTCGTGGCTGTCTATGTATTAAGTATTTATATGTATCTATCTATTATATATATCGCAGCCTATTACCCACATCACAAGCCCTAATTGAGCTTACAGTCGGACTAGGATGATTTGTGTAAGATCGATCTATCTATCACACTTGCTTTCTAAGCGCGCCATTGCTTGCATGCAGCGCGGGAGTTATAGAAATGTTAGTACTCTTAGTACATTTTAAAAATAATTTTGTCTTTAAACTTTTGAGTGTGATGAAAAACATTGTATGCATCACGGTTGGTAAGCGGAATACAAACTCGAGTCATTAACCTCCGCCTACGCCGTCGGGCTTGTAACACTCGTTAATAATACCATACTTGCCTCCCTAGATGCACAATATACAGTCAGCTGCAGAGAAAAGTAGACCCCCTTGTATACAAATTAGTATGTACTGTACTACTATCGTCGATTGACAATCAAAAATCATGAATAAAATATTGCACTTTTAACTTTAGGTTATAAGGTCATAATGCATAGAGGCGCGACTTCCTGATACAAGTATTATTTCTTAATCGAAGGTCCACCCACTTGTAAACTGCATTTAATATTTTTAAAGCAATAATTATTTATGATTTTTCAGTTTCCCCGACTTGTTAGCGGAAAAAGCGCTTTTCTATATAAAGCAAACTCTTTATATATAAATTTAGCTTGTTAATAATTCTTTGATGGATCATCTACAAAAGTGGACTATAAGCAGGTTAGCGTAATTTAAGTAGCATAATTTTGCATAAAACCAGTGTGACTCAAGATACGATACCATGGCAATAACAGACAGAAAAAAGTCAATTCACCCAACTACGAGTAAAGATGATCAATTGATCGGTTTGAACAGGCTGTAAGTAGGTATTAATATACACGCCGGCAATGAAAACGGGTCAGGTGTTTTTTTTTCATAGAAAATAATGCAAACATGGAGATATTAAAAATGCATGGTGTAGGTAAAATCTATTTTGAAATTTCCCTAAATTTATAAATAAACCCAAAAAACCTTTAAAATTGTCATTGGCTCGGTTTGATTAGACAAAAATATAGACCGTTCAAAAAAAAAACACCTAAAATGTATGGTAAATCGAGTTTTTTAATCAAGAGTTGCTATTTTTATATCTACGGAGTCATCTGAAGATAAAGTTTCGTGTTTTTCGGAGCGGGTGAAAACTTCAGGCAAATTCCAATACAATCTGATGTTAAAAACGGTTCCACTTGTAATATAAATATTTGTAATCAGCATGTTTCCAGTATTTTGTATGAAAAAATCCACCTAACCCGTATTCATTGACCGGGAGTGTACGACTTATAATCAAATGCACTAACTATGATATTTATTTTACGCGACTCCACCCCTTTCAGAATCATGCGTTGTGCGCATGTCACCAAAACATTTCAAACCAACTGGCTTACCACATCTCTCTGCCACGCATTAAAAAAAATACCCTTCTCTAAAGATTTAAGATTCAAATTTGGATGCATTATTTCGTCATATTTACTCATAAGCCACGGAAATGAAAGTAAGACTTATAAGTTTATAATTAGAGTTTATTTCTTATTGAATTACTTTGAAAGGATTATAAAGGAATTTGATCGAATTGACACTGCTTTGACTTTGGACGTTAAAATTCTTTGCTAAGGTAGATTTTCGTGTGGCGTTTAAATATCTATATATAAATTTTGTGTGAGAACTAATTGAGATATCTTCCGTTGTTTTGTTTTGTCTGTCTGTCTCAGTATAGCTTGGATGTTGTTTTATTGTTGTTTTTTGTGGATATTAAACGGGGCACTTTGGGAGACTTAGGGACTCTCGTAAGTGAAGTATTTTTTCTTTCATCATCATCCATCATCAGCCTATATTAGTCCACTGCTGGACGTAGGCCTCTCCTATTAACTTTGCGTATAGACGCATTAGGAGGTAAATGCCCATAATCGCCACGCTGGGCAAGCGGATTGGCGATCGCAGTAATGTGTCCACTATGATGACGCTGCTGCCCATCATCAATCTTGTAGAATGGTCAGTGACACTTCAATCCCTTAGTCGACTCTTACGACACCCGCAGGAGGAGTTGGGGTGGTGACAAATGTATTCTTACTGCCGTCACCACACGGCAATACACGTTTTTTCTTTACTCAGCTGTTTTTCGGTATAATCAGATAATTACTAAGTATGTTCAAGTTGCTATCCATAGCCGTACCGTGAAAAGTATAGGATACGTTAGGTTTTTCTCCATACCTAATGCATTCTACAGGTGCATTTTTACACCAAACGAGCATTCGCTTATTCTATCCCCCACTCTACGAAATTCGTTCGTTACACAAATTGTGATTCGTCGAAATTTTTTTAGAGTGGGGGATAGAATGAGCGAATGCTCGTTTGGTCTAAATGCACCTTATCGCGCTTATTAGAGCGAGCGCGATGGCCTGCTTAACGTATCGAGTAAAACCTAATGTTACTGATACTTGCAAAGTAATGGTACGGATACAGTAAAGAAACATTGAAAAACGATGTAGGTATAATACTTACCTAATATACCCATACACTACTACAATTTATGTACATAGATTAAATCTAACTAATCTACTTAACCTACCCTATATCTAAGATTGGCCCTTGTGGCATTGTACCGAGGATGCTGGCGGCATTTCCTCGCTGTATTAAACTTATACCCATTTTCACAAGTATCATGGTGTTGCAATGCAACCTTATTTACTGGGGCCACAGAATTATTAATCATCTACGGATAGGAAAAATAATAGTTTTACAATTAAATCCCTGTAAAAATAAAAGAGGCTATTGAAGCACTGTTCGGACGATGTTAGTGGCATTTCCTCGCTGAATCGCAATGCTGATACGTTGTGCGAGGAAGTGAGCTCTTAAATCAACTAAACATTTCACAATTGGCGTATACAAATGTATGTTTTGTGTCGACTCGAACGTCAATATTCGCTTCCGATATAATGCAGAAGGTAAATTAGTCCAAAGTGTCGAAACAAGTACAGTAGCAATCAGAGGCCCCACCGTGTTGCCTCTCTCTCGCACTTGTCAATTCGTACGTAAATGTGACAGAGAGGCAACATCGTTCATATAGGCGATACTTCTACGTCGACGTCGTCGACCCACTGTTTTCACATCATTATCAAACATCCGTTCGAGAAACAATAGTAACTCATCCATCTCGATTTGCGATATTCCACCTTAAGTAAGTTTAAATAAAGGTTACACGTTGGTGAAATTGGTAAATTATTATGACTAAGGCACCAGGAATTCTGTGGGCGTAGGATGCAATTTCGCGAATTTTTCGAGTTATAATTTTGTGATTCACAGGTTAACTGTGATTACTGTGTATTAAACTAATATGTGCATTATGATAAACTCTATCCAGGAGTGCTAAACATTTTAAGGTGCATTTAGACCAAACGAGCATTCGCTCATTCTATCCCCCACTCTACCAATTTCGACGAATCACGTTTTGAGTAACAATCGAATCTCGTAGAGTGGGGGATAGAATGAGCGAATACTCGTTTGGTCTAAATGCACCTTCAGGTGATAATTGCTCAGTTTTCGGAAAGAGACTAAAATAGTTCATTACGACACAAGTGCGAAAAACATGAAATTCGAAACGCTATGTTTTAAATCGACACGAGTTACGATTTTCCTTTTGCCACGTGTCTTGTACGACGTTTTTTAGTACAGATGGCCCTCCGAAGTTTTGAACCTGATATAAAATGAGCCACTTCTCGCAGTAGCGCGTAAAAAAGGCACCAATGGGTACTAAAACAAATATCTTAGGTCAATCTTTCATGAATCTATCAATCAAGTCCAAATAGTGCTCTTTATAAGCACTAGTGCGAGAAGTGGTTAGGTACCAAATTTTTTGTAAGGTCGAAACTTCGGAGGGCCATCTGTACTGAAAAACATACTATACACGTGCGAAAAGGATATTCGTATTTCGTGTCGACTTTAATCACTCCCTTCAGTGATCGGTCGTGTTTTAATTTAATTTATCACCATCCGTTACAAACTTTTTTCGCGCTTGTATCGTAATGTACTATATTTATGCTAACTTGTAGGTGTGTTCTAAGTACTTATTAATGAAATTACAGTAAATTGTATGGGCAATTGTTTATAAGTCTTTTTATTGCACGCTGTCACGTAGGTAGTTATACCTTTTTGTATTTTACCAAAAAAGTTAAGTAACTGAAAAGACAAATTTATCTTTACGGTTGAATTGAACGAGTATAATAAATCTTTGCAAAAAGTGTCTATTAACTTAATAGCTAAAACGTGATTTTCATATAATACCTCAACTCAGTGCTTTAATGCCGGTATCATAATGATATTATTACAATACAATACAAATATTTTATAATGGAAGAGTAAGCTACAATAAGGACGGAAGTTTTTTGTTGCATACGGTTTTATTTAAGCGCTTCTTTTCAATAATTATTTAATTGTTTAATATTTATACAGGGTGTTTTTTTTTCGACCGTTCAAATTCTACGTAGTGAATGTGTAGGTCATACTGACCAACTTTTACTATGGGGACAAAGTCGAAATCGCGAAAAAAAAATCAGCTGTTTCATACATTTCGGCCGGCGTAATGCCGCCAATTTGTATGAAACAGCTGATTTTTTTTTCGCGATTTCGACGTTGTCCCCATAGTAAAAGTTGGTGAGTATGACCTACACATTCACTACGTAGAATTTGAACGGTCGAAAAAAAAACACCCTGTATTATTTCTTATTAGATATCTCGGTAAATGGAAATTACACGGACCAAGCCGTGTTATTGATTTCATTTTAAAAGTTTATTTTAATAAATTCAATTTATATCAGAGTTACGCCGTGTGGTGACGGCAGTAAGAATACAAATTTTGTCACCACCCCAACTCCTCCTGCGGGTGTCGTAAGAGTCGACTAAGGGATTGAAGTGTCACTGACCATTATTTGATAAAATATTGATGATGGGCAGCAGCGTGATCATAGTGAACGCATTACTGCGATCGCCAATCCGCTTGCCCAGCGTGGCGATTATGGGCATTTACCTCCTAATGCGTTTTATACGTCCAGCAGTGGACTCTGATAGGCTGATGACATGACGATATCAGAGTTGGTAACATAAATAATTGTACCAACATCGTTTCGTATTTTTAGAATAAAAACCACTTTTCGAAAAAATCCCAATATACAAATCAACATGCATAAAAAACAACATACATAAAAAAGCAACGCAATTTGGTCGCAAAACGGTCCACAGTAGCCAACTTTGTCACCTTTTTCATACAAACAAACCGTTTTTCCATACAAACCTACTTAGTCGTATCTAGTGGGCCGCAACCCAAATCTTAACACTTTGGGCCGACGTAAAAAATGTGGGCAAGGTTGTTGAACGCAGAGATAGAAGGTTCCGTAGTAGTATTGGATATTTCCGTGTTGTGACGGCAGTAAGATTACATTTTCATCACACTTGCTGTCGACGGGCCTCCCCAAACCTATCGACGTTTTCGCATTTTGAAGGCAATTCGCCCCGTATCGCCGTCGATCGGTGTCGTTCAAGTTGTTACTTTTTCGCTCTTATCGCGTAATAATAAAGGTTTTCATAAATGAATTTAGCCGAATTTGCGTCGATAGATTTGGGGAGACCCTTAGCGCGCCATTGCTTGCATGCATAGCGGGAATAATAGAAAAGTGAAATTCGCTAGAGAGTAATAGGAATGTCAGTACGTGATAGAATGATATTTTGTCTTAAAACAATTTTTTTTTGTCCGCAAGTGTGATGAAAAACATTGTACCTATGCATCAGTAAGCGGAATACTAACTGGCGTCATTAAAAGCCCTCCGCCTACGGCGTCGGGCTTCAAACACTCTAGTTAGTAATTCCGTACTTACCTCCCTCGATGCACAATGTACTATTTCATCACACTTGCTGTCTAAGCGCACCATTGCTTGCGCGCGTAGCGGGAGTAATAGAAAAGTGAAATTCCCTAGGGAGTAATAGAAATGTCAGTACGTGATAGAATAATATATTGTCTTAAAACTATTTTTTTTGTCCGCAAGTGTGATGAAAAACATTGTATGCATCAGTAAGCGGAATACTAACTCGAGTCATTAAAAGCCTTCCGCCTACGGCGTCGGGCTTCTAACACTCTTTTTAGTAATTCCGTACTTACCTCCCTCGAAGCACAATATAGGTACTACATAGTAGTCGACTATGTAAGAAACCCCATTTATGCCAAAGAATGTCAAACAAAAATCTGTCTCTTCTCACGGAACCCTGCCCATATCCGCTCTCTTAAGCCTTTTTAGCTACCCATACGGTTATAGCTTGACTCACTATGCCACCCAACGCGCTACGCTATACCCGTCCCCCTCGCGCGCGTAGCTCCGTCACAGTCTATCGCGTTTTTATCTCCATTGAGGCTGGCTGTCAAAATAAGGATTATAAAAGCGTTTGGATGGCTTTATGCTGTATGGTTTCATTGCGTCAGTTGCGTTGAAGTGGTTTTTTGCAGATTTGCGCGTTTTGGTTGTTTCGGTTTCCGGATTATAATCCGGATGTAGTGTACTTAAAGATGTTGTTCGATTTTTTTTGTGTATTGAGAGTTTGTTTATGAATACTGTTTTATACTCGGATTGTAAGTTTTATAAGATTTTGTTGTAGGATTAAGTATTATAAAATTGTAATTACGATTTTCAGTGAGGAATGAAAAAACACAATCATTACAAAAATAATGTAAATTCTCGAAACGTAAATTGCAATTTAGTACGTATTTTTCAGATCATTGAAGGGTAGGGACATACTCGTACCTATAATTAATAAGTAAGTCAACAACGAAAAGATTTTGTAGAATTTATTCATGAATCGTTTTTACTATCAAACAAAAAATATGTAATTACACTTGATTAAACACAGCACTAAATTACAATCACTTTTTTATTTAAATATAAATTTAAAGAAATCCTGTAATAAATCGATGAATTCAGTAATGAGGCATTCCTATAGTCAGCTTAGGAGGTACCAAGTGCTATCACAAATGCGATGATTATTATAACATCTGCATTTTCCATTGAATATGTTTATTTGGTGTATTTACTGGCGTGGGTGGCATAAAGTCGTCCCAACAGTAAAAAGGCAACAAGTCTGTGAGTGATGACTTAATTTTTAGAACCACCGCAGAGTAACCGGACACTGCACTGCGCAAGAGCGGATGGTTACAATAATATATAAAACTTTATTAATAATTTAATTTCTCTGTAGCCTAGTTGGTAGTGACCTTACCTACGAAGCTGGAGGTACCGGGTTCGAATCCCGGCGAGGGTATTATTTGTGTATTTATTTATCACAAATATTTGTTCCTTGGTCATGGCTGACCATGTATTTAAGTATTTACATGTATCTATCTATTACATATAGCGTCGCCTGGTACCCACATCACAAGCCTTAATTGAGCTTACTGTGGGACTAGGTCGATTTGTGTAAGATGTCCCAAGATATTTATTATTTATTTATAATTCAATTTCTTCAAAGTAAAAATGAGTTACATTATTAGGTCGATGTCCCATTGCTGGTTCTGGCACCATCGCCGCCAGCGGGTGTGCACCCTGATACCCAATATATCCGTGACATATGATATTTCCCGCGACAATAATATCCACTATAGCGACTATAAATCCATAGTTTAGGAAATTAACACTGTTTTTTAGGCGAAATGCCGTTTTTTCTAGTTACTTGTAGTTTATCACAGCGCGGCCACACAACGGGAATTTATAGTTGACAGTTTAAAATAAAAACCGGCCAAGTGCGAGTCGAAGTTCTGTATCAATTTTGCTGGTGGTAGGACCTTGTGCAGGGTGCGCCCAGATAGCTAACCACCGTCTTACCCGTTAACCTGCCGCTAAATAGCATTTGCACTGCTGTGTTTCGGTTTGGGGGTAAGATAGCCGGTGTAATTACTGGCATAGATAGAGGCAATCCATCTAAGTCCTCAGGGTAGACAGCGCATAGGCGATTTTTTGATCGCTATGTCCATGGGCCTCAGTGCTTTCCATCAGGTGGGCTGAAAGCTCAGTTATCTACCTTCGTCACATTAAAAAAAAAACATTATTAATTTCTCATAAACAAAACAGTGATCAGTAGAATCCAAAAAGAAAAATAAAAACGGCTGTCTTTCATAGCATTTGACGTTTTTGACGCATATCGTGAAACATGTTCGCAGATTTATTTTTTAAAAGTAATCTACCCACTCACTTGCTTTGATTTTTGCGATAGACTCTATGTCTATGTAAAATAAGAGTGATGACATGTATGTAACAAAAGCTACATGAAGCAAGCGAGTGGCTACGAACGTACTTCTTTTTTTTTTTGTTTTTGTGACGATTTTGGAGAGGGTACCTCCACTTTTCGTATGTACTTCTAGATAAGTGTCAAAGACAATAAATTTCATTTGAAAATCAGCCACATTTGTTTACATATTTTAGTGTTTTACTGACACTAGCCATACTTTGGCTTGCAATTAATACCTACAAATAATATAATTAACGGTTAAACTGACGTGTATCTTAATTACTACGCGCGACATGTTTCGGAGGGCCTAGGTCTCCATTATCAAGCACTGCGCGTTACTATGCAATGTAGTACTCAGCGTTATGTATTATGTCTCCACGAAAGTTTAAATTTAATG
>JALPQI010013560.1:0-35373 GCA_025490895.1 Thaumatotibia leucotreta | reverse complement strand
TAGTTTAAAAAATAGAGGGGGGGGACACATTTTTCAGACTTTGAGACCTGATATCTCGAAAACGATTTGCTTAAATAAAAATGTGATGTATAAACCTTCATATCATTTTCAAAGACCTTTTAATACCCCACACGCTTATGTACAACTAAAAAAAAAATTCTATCCCTCAGTTACATGTATGGAGGGCCCCCACCCCAATGGTTTTTTTTTACAATTTAGTATCACATTCCTGTAGCGGTTCATACAACACATATCCTTACCAAATTTCGTTACTGTAGCATTTATAGTTTCCGAGTAAATTGGCTGTGACAGACGGACAGACGGACAGACGGACATGACGAATCTATAAGGGTTCCGTTTTTGCCATTTTGGCTACGGAACCCTAAAAATAAAACAACTTACACATCATTTTTTTTTCAAGTATTTGAGGTAATATTTTACCCTGTGACATTGACATTAGTTATTTTTTTATATTGTAAAATGCCAAGATATTCTCGTCATATTTAAATATTTATCACACGGGTTACTCACGTAATTTAAGTCGATAATTGCTCGATGATGATGATTGATGAGGATCCTCTAAATGGATCGAAACATGTCGAGCAATTATCGACTTAAATTACGTGAGTAACCCGTGTGATAAATATTTAAATATGTTTGAGTCTCACGTTAGTTATAATTCTAAAATATTCTCATCACTTTACAAGTTACATCCGGTATTTTACTTTTTAAAGCAGGTTCCTTCCGGTACTTTGCTGTCCTAGGACTGCTAAGTAGTTATGAAATGCCTTTACATATCAAGTTCATCATCGACCCAGCGACGTAGTACCAACATTTCATTGCAAGTTTGAGAAATAGTACATTGTGCATCAAGGGAGGTAAGCACGGAATTACTAACGAGAGTGTTAGAAGAGAGCGTTTAATGACTCGAGTTAGTATTCCGCTTACCGACCGTGATGCATACAATGTTTTTCATCACACTTGCGAACAAAAAAATAAGTTTTCAGACAAAATATTATTCAATGACGTACTGACATTTCTATTACTCCCTAGGGAATTTCACTTTTCTATTACTCCCGCTACGCATGCAAGCAATAGCGCGCTTAGACAGCAAGTGTGATGAAAAAAACATTTTCATCACACTTGCTGTCTAACTATGCTGAAAAACATTGTATGCATCACGGTCGGTAAGCAGAATACTAACTCGAGTTTTTAAGAGCCCTGCGCCCACGGCGTCGGGCTTCTAACACTCTCGTTAGTAATTCCATACTTACCTCCCTTGATGCACAATGTACTATTTATAGATCCTACAAAAACTAGACATGTTCCGTCCGGTTGTTTTAAGGCTGAGCCACATCGAACGCGTGTGCAACAATCGCGCACGTGCTGCACACGAACTCGGTAAGGCTCGGCCTGTAATCCAAGAAAACCATACAACTGCAATATAAGTAACAGAATTCTATTCTCGTGAAAGATCTTGGCACGTGATACGAGTATACAGGGTTGCCAGTGCCATTTAGCATTTAGTACCTATAATAAATAAATAAATAAATAAATAAATAAATATCTTAGGACATCTTACACAAATCGACTTAGTCCCACGGTAAGCTCAATTAAGGCTTGTGATGTGGGTACCAGGCGACGATATATATAATAGATAGATACGTATAGATACTTAGATACATACACAGCCACGACCAAGGAACAAACATTTGTGATAAATAAATACACAAAGAATGCCCCCGCCGGGATTCAAACCCGGAACCTCCAGCTTCGTAAGCAGGGTCACTACCAACTAGGCTACAGAGGCTGAGATGTTTTCATGCATGTACTATTACCGGTGTCACTTGTTAGTTTTAAGAATAATCTTAAGTTTTTTTTTGGTGGCCCTGAAAATCAGCGTCGTGGCAATCGATAGCCACGACAATAGATTGCTAGATAGCAATCTAGCCATGACACATGCTGAGTGGCAACCTTTTTGGTGTGTTTATAATTTCATCAATTTCTTTGTAAGCGTACTTATTTAATCGCCAAATAAATAATATTTTCTCAAACTTGCTACAGAATGTTGATGTTACTTACTTTAAATTAAACCTGGAAATAATATGTATCCGGTGTCATGTGCTAAGATGATATGTAAAGAGATTTCATGTATTTATTTCACACCTAGGACTGCAATCAAACTGTCTTTTGTTTTGAAACGTCAAATTGTGACACTAGGTCTTGACATTCAGCCACAGAAAAAAAAATAATCTAAGAACTAATGTATAACACCAGGTAAAAGGATACCTCAAACAGATTAAAAAAAAACATAGGCGCGAATGTTTTTTTTTAATGTTTTACGACACTGTACTATTGCTTTATTTACAAATTAAATAGTATGGCTCGGCGAAATCAGTTCGTTATATCTACTTGGCCTGTAACCCTTCGTTTCCCGTCCTCTATAGTAATGTTTTGTTCTTAGTATAGTACTATGAATAAATAAAACATGGAAGCCGCACGTCATACTAAATTGCCTTTCAAAAACGGTCCTGAATTTTAGTTGACAAATGTCTCCCCCTTTTCAATGCATCTCGGTAATGAATTTCAATATCAACCTATAAAAACTTAAAAACGCCATTTAAAAATAGTTGTGATGGGTCCGTCAAAGTTTTGATTGGCTATATTCTATAAACATTTTGTCAAAGATGTTGCGCCGAAATATGCGCAGTGTCAAGAAATGCGCTATGTTCTGCCCATTTTGGCACAATTGAACTATTGTGTTTGGGGAGCATTTTTGAGCTGGCGTTACACGTCCATGTTATATATGGTCGCAGCTCGGTCTGTAATCCAAGAAAACCATACAACTGCAATATAAGTAACAGAATTCTATTTCCAGGTGCGTGCGTGCCGTGTGCGCATGCGTTGATGGGCGCAGTGAACGGGGCCGCGGGGGGCGGCCGGGCGGCGCGGGCGCTCCGCCTTCTGCTCCTGCTGGTTCTAGCCCTGGCCGCTGTCGAATACCTCTTCGGGTCTATCCTGGACGCGTCTCCTCTGCGGACGTATTTATATACTCCATTGTACAACGCGACACAACCCACTATCAGGTATATACGTACCTAATCACCATATGAAGGGTCCACGGAAAGAATATGTCTAGTCTAGTCAATTCAAATTACAGAAGGAAAAACCACCTTACTTTTAACAGAATAAGGTGTGAATTTGCCCTGATTGTTTAAGCTTTGGGCATGTTTTTTCCGTGGTTCCTTCATATGTCACCTCGAAATAGCCCAATATTTTTAATGTTTTATACTCTTTATGTATTAGGAAAAACTGGTATCCGGTCCCGGCCACATGGTGTGATAGTTTGCTCTTCCGTTTGTGATAGTTCTAGTATTTCCAATAGGGATGATTAGATTACTGTAATTAAAATAAATTATTTAACATTATGCACGACATAATACACGAAGAAATTATTACTAAGATGTAGATTGCAGTAATTTTTGTACAGAACTTCTATTTAATAAATTGAAAAGAACCTAAAAGAGTAGGTCATTTGGCAGTACTCAAACGTGACCTCGCTTTTGAGTATTTCATATAAAATTCCAAAGTGGCAATCGTTTTGACAGTTCGAAGAAAGATGCTGATTTGACTTGCCAGTCATCATGCCTATTGTGGAGCACCTTTACGAGATTATACTGGACGCGTATCGCCTGCGAATATATTTATCTAGGCATGTACTCCACTGTACAACACGCTACAAGTTTCGCTACAAGTCTTTAAAGTTAAATAATGTGACAGTTTGTCCTCTTTTTCGGGTGCATATTATGGATCCCGGCTTGTCTCGCCTGCGCGTGGTCCTCCTGCTGTTCAACGGAAGAGATAGCACCAGAGAAGGAAAACTTGAAACAAACCCGGCTCGGTGCCAGCCGTCATGCACCTGCAGCCGATCCGACCCCGCGCGTATTGACTTGTCTTTCCCGCGGACCCAGTCGGTGAGGTCGAGAGAGGGTCACAGGTCTTGGGCAACCCTGTGTCTCTTCATTTGTGTCCCAGGCGATGCAGTGTCTGTGGAGAGGAAACTTCACCCACGATGGTTAGCCACGTGGAAAACAACACGGAGAGTGGCAGTGACCAGTTGAAACGCTGTCTCCCCTCCTAACACTGCTTGTATGGTCTGATATAATAGACTTTCAAGGCCAAATGATGATTATGGATGGATGCCTCTGTAAAACCAGTAGCAGTTATTTTGTCTAATAGATCCGTACCATGAGATTCCGTGGCGTTATTTACGCGCGTTTACTTTCTATCCGGCTCGCTCTCGCCAATACGCGAGTAAGAACGGGATGGACAAAAAGTAAACGCGCATTAATAACGTAGGGCTATAGGTTTCTAAAGTTACATGGTAGGTAGGATAGTTTCAGAGACACAACCTGTCATTCTATCAGCCTATGTACTGACCAGTTGTCGTTCGCATCACAATTCCCTTTCCCAACTGGATTTTATTCTCGTGTCAGAAGTAAAATCATCTAACTTTATCTTTTAACCTCGTTTGTATTTATTTTGTAAACCAATTGCCTCTTAAGTTAACATTGACTGTAAAAAATATGTATTTACCTTGTGGTTATGCTCCATTTGCAAGTATTTTGCTGTGAGATATGAGTATCATATTTATAATTGCTCATTATCATTTAATTGCCATTTCACCTATTACTTTTTACACCAAATTTACCTACATCCATTATTATTTTATTTCTGTGTATCTTCTTATATAAGAACTTTTCCTTTTTCGTATTGTGAACCCCGACAGCGCATCCATTAAATTTTGTTTGTATTATTAATTTATTATGTTGGTATTTGTATTGTATTCTATGCGCGGTAGGCCCTCTACCGTTAGCTGTCAAGTTTAGTGTCGGCGATTGGCGGACGCGTTAAGTTAAGACGCGTTCGCAAATATGAATACATTAGGTTAAGAGAGAGGGTTGCCATGAATTAGTTTATGTTACCAACCGTGACCTCACAAATGGCTCCAATGGAAGACCAGCGCTGGACTGTTTACAGGCTAGCAATTTATGCTGAATTGGAGACCATTTTGTGACACAATTTTTTTTTTCTATTTTTTATATTCGTGTTTCGTTTGTATTTAATGTGTATAGTATGTTGTGTCACAAATAAATGTTTTTTCTTTCTTTCTTTCTTTCTAACTGAAATTTGCCTTAATCAAAATAAAATCTTACTGCTAAACACTTACGAAAACTTATCTCATTACAGATCTGCCGACCGCCCGCCTTGGCCTAAACCTTATCAAGCCGAAACTACACAGAACTCGAAAAACTCAACGCACAACTCAACACACATCAACGCAACTCAGACGACCGGACGCCGCGACAACCCAGTGCGACCAGAGAATACGACTGGCCACAGACCTGAAAATACGACCAAACGGAAATCTGACAACGCGTCTAATTCTGCACCAGACATGACTAGGCCGAATGTGACTGAAGACAGCACGACGCTGCTCATTGCGAAGATTATGGAGAGTATTAGGAATACTGTGACCACGGAAGGCGGCGAGTTTAGGAAGAACGAGACGGAACTGCCGTTATGCGACAGTATGCCACCGGATTTAGGTGAGAATACTTCCTTACTTTCGAAGTTAAGGAATTAACCTTCCTCGAACAAGAGCTCATGCTAGAAAGAACAATTGATTTTTGAAGTCGCCATTGTGGGAATCGATGTTGAGAAGTTTATAGAAGCGTAGATAAATACCCGTTGCCAGATCGTCTATTAGGGGACGGAATAAGTAATACGTAGGTACCTAATATGAAATGCCGTGTGGTAACGGCAGTAAGAATACATTTGTCACCACCCCACCCCTCCTGCGGGTGTCGTAAGAGTCGACTAAGGGATTGAAGTCTCACTGACCATTATTTGATAAAAGATTGATGATGGGCAGCAGCGTCATCATAGTGGACACGTTACTGCGATCGCCAATCCGCTTGCCCAGCGTGGCGATTATGGGCATTTAGAGGGCGAGGGCCTACGTTCAGCGGCCCTACCGCGAAAAACGAAATTCGTATATTTCGAGGATTTGTCTCACTCACTTTAATGACGCCTTCGTTTGAGTGACAGAGAAAAATCCTCGAAATTTACGAATTTCGTTTTTCGCGGTAGTAGGCCAGCAGTGGACTATCCTAAGCTGATTATGTATGTATGTATGTTATGTAATAGGAAATGTGCGTTTATTATTTCGTAACGTAACGTTATTATTCGCTTCATAACATTTGGAGTCATGTCCATTTTGTTGCGAACAATGACGCACATTGCTAATTAGCTAACAAGTTGCTCATAATATTTCAGGTCCAATACCAGTGAACAAGACAGACATGGAGTTGGACGTGGTGGAGAAGAAGTACCCCGAGGTGCACTGGGGCGGGCGGTACGCACCGCCCAACTGCACCGCCCGGCACAAGGTCGCCATTATAGTGCCATACAGGTTCGTATAGCTTATGAGCAAAGGATGAGGAAACTGAATAGTTTTAACTGTGTATTGCTGAGGTTGGAAGATATTTTTTTAGTACAGATGGTGCATTTTTAGGCTCTAGTGCGAGAAGTGGCTCATTTTTCGTCAGCTATACTATTCTCTTATTGACACATTCGACGCTGCGTTCGTCAACGAGCTCGATGTCGAGACAGCCTTGTCTAAAATCCTAGCTGTTTGATTTGACATTAGGAATCGAGGCTGTGAACGAGGTTGTGGGCGAGTTCGTCGCTGTTTTTCGTTAGAGAATACGAAGTTCGTACATTAAACGTCAAACTCTCGACGCAATGTAGTTCCAGCTCACGCCGCATTCGTCGCCGAGCACTAGTGTCGTTTAAAGTACATTTAGTGAATACCATTTTTAGGCTCGACGCTGCCGCAGCGCTGACACAGCGCTGACAGCAAGGCGGTTTCCTTAGTGAATAACATTGCAGGTCCAAAACTTCGGAGGGCCATCTGTACTAAAAAGCGTCGTACGAGACACGTGCAAAAAGGAAATTCGTAACTCGTGTCGATTTAAAAAACTCCTATCGGTCGTGTTTTAAAACAACGCCACTCGTTTCGGATATCCTGTTTTTCGCACTTGTGTCGTAATGTACTATTTTATTCGGACATCTCGTGTAATCCCTTTATAACCACGACACCACAAAATACCGGTTTAGTAGAATCACAGAATCTCAAAATAACGATGTTCTTGTATACCAGAGTCGCAAAACATCTAATTCCTAGGTCGTTCCCGGTAAATTTCTTAATACAGTATATCCCGAATGGAAACTTTCCCCAGAGCAACATTGGGAAATTACCGGGAACGACCAATCACTATTCCTAGGTTCCCAGAATACCAAAATACCACACTCGTAGGACACCAGAGACGCAGAATAACAAACTCGCACAATACCAGCGTCTCACAATGACAACTCGTAAAATAATAGTTTAGCAGAACATATATGAGAGTCGCAATATACCAGAGACTTAAAATAATCTTATACATACTTATAGAAGTTTTATGAAGGCAAGATAGAAATATTTAGTATCAATTTCATATCCTGGGTTACGGGATACTTATGGCAATATGAATGGTTACCTAACCATATTTTCTGAAAGAGCCAAATGTTAATTGATGATGACGATCATAATAATTTAATCTTATTTTAGAGATCGCCAGCAGCATTTGGCGATATTCCTGAACCACATGCATCCGTTCCTGATGAAGCAACAAATAGAATATGGGATATTCATAGTCGAACAAGAAGGTAAATAAAACTCATTTCCTCGTGATTTTAGATTTTTTAGACCAGCAATAATATGGCAATACCTAGTCCAATTTTTAGACGAAGTTACAAATTGTGCAAGTTACAAAAAAAATAATTTTGACCAATTTTGATTTTGTCACCCTATAAAATAAATACTATTTAACAAAACTTACAAACTCTTCTTCTCAAACACATGACAATACTTTATGTAGATTTATATATGAGCAAAATATCGTGATTCAAATAAATATTTTCTGTTAACATGTTACGCACTGGTACTTAGTTTCCACCTTCCACCTTAGGACGTAGTTTCTTTCCTCATACGTACAATTTGTAAATAATTTCTCAAATTTGATATTCCTAAAATGTGTTGTTATCATGAAAAAAGGAATAGGTAATACTACCTATTCCTTTTTTCATCTTTTTTTTATTTATATGATGTCCAGCCTGCATTCTCTTACAGTAGAAAAAGGCGGCAAAGTTAAAAAACTAACGCGCAAAGAGTTGGTTGGCCATAGAAATTTTAATTTCCCGCCTTTTTTTACTGACAGATGTCGGACCGAGTAATTGAAACCTTTTTAAAACAAAACTTACTCTTCCCTACAGGCACTCATGAGTTCAACAGAGCAAAGCTCATGAACGTAGGCTTCATGGAGAGCCAGAAGCAGAAAGCTGGCGGCTGGCAGTGCTTCATCTTCCACGACATAGATCTGCTGCCGCTGGACCAGCGGAACATGTACTCCTGTCCAAGGCAGCCACGGCATATGTCGGCGTCTATCGATAAATTAAATTTCAAGTGAGTATGAATATAACTGTTGTTTTCAATCCTCAGAATCTTATAATATCACCATATCTGTTAAGCGATCACTAAATTGAGTGTCCCTAACTAAATAAGGTATGAGATTTGAAAAGCTTACATCATAATACTCATTATATATAGGTATAACATGAACTTGGTAAAGATCCGAAGTGTAAGCACTAAAGCTAAATAAAGCCCGTTCAAGTCTTTTATACGAAGAACAAGCTTGCAGCGCTCGTTGATGTCTTTTTGGTAGTAAAAATCAGAGTTGTACTAATAGGAAATTATTACTAGGAGGCAACTAAAATGTGATAAAGTATTCAAGATTAATAAACTAATATGCGATTTCAGTGTGGACCCTGATATCTTAATAATATATGTCCTGCCTAAGGGCCGCTACAAGTCCTTATCGTACTCTGTCTATGTATAAGCAAGTTCTACTTTAACATTAACATTATAGAAATGGATAACTAATGAGATTCTTACACCTCCAGCACGAATATCTTCAATGCTTGTCATTAATTCATTATTTGTATGAAATGATTTCAGACTCCCATACGAAGACATTTTCGGTGGAGTGTCAGCACTCACACTGGAGCAGTTCAAGAAGGTGAACGGCTTCTCGAATCGCTACTGGGGGTGGGGTGGCGAGGACGATGATATGGCCTATAGGTAATTATTATTACTATATCCAGTTACATAAAAAATGGTATACCTGCACCTACAGCTGCGATTACATACGTGGACTTAGATATCAAATTCTTCCGTGTTAAATAAATGTTATTTTAATGTATAGAGTTAGATAATTAGGTAGGATTAGGAAGTACGTGAATACAAAACGCTAGTACATGCTATCTACTTTTGTCAGAATTCTTAAGATGCAACTTTAGCTGAACAGGACAGACAATAGCTAACGCTTTGTAGCGTATCGTAGTTTTTGCTCTCTGTCACTCTTTTATATTAGTGCGATAATCCTTTCGTTTGCGATTGACGATTGCATTAGCGATTGGCAACTTGTCTAAGCACGCTGTTAATTAGAGCGTGGCTTAACGTTAAGCATTCTCAGTCTCACACATGGATTTTTTGCTTACAGGTTGAAGAAGATGAACTACCACGTCGCGCGATACAAAATGTCTATAGCTCGGTATGCGATGCTCAACCACAAGAAATCTCAACCTAATCCAAAAAGGTATGTTTTAAAACTTTCCGTTGATCAAAACAATTGTTTTAGTACTTGTATTTAAAATTGTATTATTTTGCAAGAACTAACATCACCCAACTTTGTCTGCAATAAAGCCAATCTTTAATATCTGAAGAGTGCCTTGCTGTGTCACAATTTCTTCCATTCATCATCAATATCATCATACTTATAACTTTACTGAACATTTCTCACAAAGTGAGAAGACATTATCCAAATGTACAGACATTTGGATAATGTCTTCGATATTAATAAAAATTTGTAGGCTAGTACAGTCAATGATGCTGAGCAAGATCCATCACATATCCCAAAATGTTTGTATGAAACATTCCTTTCTTGTTACCAAATATGTATAAGAATCTGGTAACAAAAAAAATACTCCCATACAAACTTTCTGGGACATTTTGGGAAATGTGGTGGATCTTGGTCAGCATCATTGACTCCATCAGATACCGATTTATATCAATATCGAAGACGTGATCCAAATGTATAGTCATGTCTAATAATATGTATACATTTCGGAACGTATGTTAAGGGCATAAGGTTCAAAATCGTATACATATCGACGCTGGAAAGGAGAAATTGGATAAACGACACAGTGCGTACTTTACAGGAGACAGGAGAGGCAAAAAACCGCCGAGATTTTCGAAAAAAAATCATTAAAATGAATTAGCAGGCCAAATCAAATAATTGAAGCATTATTTATGGACATAAATATGTTTTCTACGTGATGTTTTAATTATTTAACGTATTCAAGTGTTATTTAAGGATTTACTGTCGCTTAAGCAAAATGGTCGGAAAAATTGATTCAGGTAAAATTATCTAACCAACACGTTGTAAAAGAAATAAGGAAGGTAAAAAAAGTCCACCCGAGACTTACACAAGAAATTCATCATGTTAAAATGATCTAACTGCCGATGTGGCTTATTTTATATTCGGGTAAAAATATATAAATTTAAAAAAATTGCATAAATTTATCAGTAAGAAATATCCACATACTTAAAATGAGAAACTATTTTAGACTACAAGTCAGTCATTTCAATTACAAGAGTAACATTCCGCGACTGGTAAACGAATTTACTTACACGTGAAAAAAGAAAGACACTGTTTTAGATCTTTTTATAACTTTATTCCAAAAAGTAGGTACGTATGTGAGTAAGTAATAGTTATTGTTAAGTATTAAAAACAAATATATTTTGTTTTTCTATTTGAGATCATTTCTCTTTATTTTAAAACATGCAAAATCAACAAGGATAACTCGTTATTGAGCCGACAATAGTTAGTACCTACCTACAAACGAGGCACTTGAAAACTATCTACTTTTAACAACCGTACCTGTTGGTATGTTTATCCACCGTATTACGTTATGATAACACTTAAAAAATAGTTTTAGTTAGTACCTATTTTTTTTTTTTTTTTTTTTTATTAAAGTTCCAAAAATATTTTATTTAACGCAGAGTAACAATTGACAGGACAACCCCTCTGCCAAATGTTTCTACATAACGTGACAAAGAATAATAGCAGACATTTATGTATGCAAATTGTTGCTAACTATTTGACTGATATTTCATTCATGCAAGTTAGGATAAGTGACAGTAGTATTCTAATGTAAATTCAGGTAAAAAGGAATACCTAGGCGACAAATGGTTCATAAATAAATGTAGGGGTAAAAATGGATAAACGCCAATAGTTCAGATATCATAGTCAAGTAATATTGTCTAACCGTCTTAAATTTTAAATTAAGATAAAGGTAAGATTGACCAAACGACATAAGAACATATAATACAGTCAGGTAGAAATAGCTAACCCACAAGTGATGATTAGTTGTTACACAGCAAAAATATCCAAGTAAAATTTAACCTGTCATGACAAATAGGTAAAATAATCCAAGGTTCATTATGTTGAATTATATTTTATCTAATCTCCATTTTCTTAAAAGTTGTCAAAAACCAAGTCGTTTAGTAATAAAAAATGATCGAAAGTTCTCTAAATCACCGATGGGATAAGCGACACAAAAGTTGTCAGATGGATACGAAACCTAGCTCATTCGACGCAGAAAAATTTGCCGATTCTAACGGTGTATATAACTCAATATCTTCAAAAGTGTCGCTTATCCAATTTCTCCTTTCCAGCGTCGATATTATTAGTGCCAACCGTACAAACTTTTGAGAATTTCGTCACTAGTTCGTTTTTAGAATTTAAATAACAAAACAAAAATACAGAGATGAGCACATAGATTTAAACTCTCATACGTTGTTTAGCTCAATGGAAATGTTGTCAGTTATATCACTCGTGCGATATTTTTATAGGTACCAGCTTCTATCCCAAACGAGCAAAACCTTCAAGAAGGACGGACTCTCAACCCTAGAGTATGTCTTAGTGGAGGTAGTCCACCACCACCTCTACACCCACATCGTGGCCAACATTGACGAGCATAGCTGATGGACATATTTCGCCAAACTGCTGTTTGGCGATGAGAGGTAACGAGTGCTTGTGATATTACAGTTACCATGGTTACTGGTGTTTTCGGGCTCAGCACAAGAGTAGAGCGACAGCGTGTGAGATACACCTGTCACTGTTTAACAGTTTTACAGGCCGCCGTACACATTGGGCCAGCGCATTGGCCAAATTAAGGAATGCCAAGATGTCGTTGTATACACAATGGTGCAGCAATCATTATGTATTGGCGTCAACTACCAACACACACATTGGTCCAACGCGTTGGACCAATATTTAAAGCGGTCATTATACAGTGGCAGTAGGATTAGCACAGCCCCCAAAGCATATCTCGTGTTTGACAGCAACTCTCAGCAACACGTCTCTTTTTAATCAATACAATCTAACAAGAGACAGGTAGCTGCGAGTTGCTGTCAAACACAAGATCTATGGGGGGGCTAGCATATATCATTTTTGACAGCAACTCGCTGCTACACGTCTCTTTTTAATTAATACGATCGAACAGAGTCGGGTAACTTCTAGTTGCTGTCAAAGACAAGATGTACTTGGGGGGATGATTAAAGCGACAGTATCTCGCGACGGCATAGACAATCCGTCCCTCTTTTATTAACATAGTAAAATACGGGAAGGTTTTCTCGCGGCGACATGCTGTCGCAACAATCATGTACTAAGTCTGCTGGATGCAGTCTACGATATGTGATGAGATTTGTAATGTAAAATAACATTGTTAATCTCATTGCTGAACGCAGAGTGCAGCCAATAAAGGCAAAGGGCAACAGTATTTCGATCTGACACCTATCACTGTCTAACTGTATTAATTAAAAAGTTACAGGTGTCTATAGAGCTTAATAATGTCGACTTACTCATGTGCAGAGTACGGTGCTGCTTATGTAATTGCAGTTGCAATATGCAGTTTTAACAGTGTAAAAGTCACAAAATATTGTGCCAGTTATGAGTAACCTTATGATTGTTTGATAAGTGTAAAGTGTATCATGGGTAAAGAACTTAAGAAAATGACCTGTTGAATGTACTAGTGCACATCATTTATATGGCGCTTACGTTGTTTTTCATATATGGCACGTTTGACGTCATATACTTATGTATACACTACTAATGCCTGAGGTGCCAATCACTCAATTTTACTGTTTTTAATTAGTGCGACAAATACCATTGCGTTTCGTTCACGACTGAGCGTTAGTGATTAGCATCTTGGCTTCTTAGTTTACAGATTGAGGTGACTTATGATGGTCACAATTTTGCCGTTTGTCCTCACTTTCACACTTGCATACTTGTTAGAACCTGACGGCAATAACGACAAACAATTAAACATGGAACCAGCGTAAGCCCACAGGTCATTTCGTTAAGTTCTTCGTCTATACGTGATTATATTTTTTTAGATCTATGTTCTGTTTTTATTTCGTTAACTTTAATCATGTAGGTAGGTACCTACATTTTATATTGATAGACTTAGAACATTTTTGTCATTGGATCTATGTCATAGCTTTAAATACAACATTGCAATTAGATTTTAAAGGAATCAACTGTAAATCTTTGGTTAAGTGCGAATTTATGTACCGATTGTATGAAAATTACGTACAAAAACCTAACCTCCCCTAGCCCTAGCCTAACTTCTCCTAAACCAGTAAGCTGATCAGGTGTCGTTTGTCCCTTTCCGACGTATAGAAATATTGATAAGACAGAAAAGGTCAAACAGTTATCAGCTTGCTAGGTTAGGAGACGTTTATGAATAAGGAGAATAGAAATTAGTACAGTTTTAGTAGATTATTAGTTAAAAGTACATTCGTTCTTGCTCTGAATACATATGTAGCATATACGATACTGGCCAAACGAAAGTTAAAAATATCATATTCACACACTTATAAACCTATTTGTAATATATGTAGATAACTATGTACAGACTTGTTAGGTCCATTTCAAGTACAGATAATGACAATATACAAATACTCTTCTTAGTATTTGTTGTAAAAAATATACTAATAAAAATCGCTCAGAGCGTCCAATTGTTAACTTTTGCATATAATACCTAGAATTTAAATATTTGGCCCCGTAATCTCAGCCAAACTTCGTTTTAAGTGAAATATTATGTAACTATCATGTAATCCCTGTATATAGCGTTAGTAGGTTAGGATTTACCTTACAAAATTGCCAAAATAAGTTGGGTACGAATATAATTGTAAATAGGTACTCAGCCGGTAGTGACCCTGCCTAAGAAGTTGGAGGTTCCGGGTTCGAGTCTCGACGAGGGTATTTATGTGTTGTTTTCTGTGTAATACATATTGTCGCTTAGTACCCGCAGCACAATCCTTAATTGAGCTTAATGTGGAACTAGGTAGATTTACAATACTTTGAGCGAGGAAGCTGCCAGCAGTATGATCACCATTGACATCTGCGGGGCTAGAATATCTCCTGTTTGACAGCAACTCGCAGCTACATGTCTCTTTTGAATTAATACAATAGAAAAGAGACGGGCAGCTGCGAGTTGCTGTCAAACACAAGATATGCTTGGAGAGCTGTTATTCTTTTCAACGAATTAGTATTGTAATAAGACCTTTCTAAACAAAAAGGAAGGAACCAGTAAGAAGAGTCGAAAAGCAGAGACCGAAATATAAACGTTGAATTTATATTTGTTAGGTAATATCCAGAGATATTGTACTGTATTATGCTGTATGGGACATACCTATATCCAAGAGGATAAATTTGATACCTAACCGAAGAAAAAAATAAAGGGTTGGCAGTTTCTATATCTATCCATTATTTGCCTTATGATATGATTGTCTAAGTCCTTTGATGTCCTATATAAATCAAACGGCAATTTTACACAAACCGACCTAGTCCCAGGCCTCGATTAAGGCTTTTCTTGTTAGCACTCAGCGACGGTATATATTAAGATACCTACATATAAATACTAACATAGTCGATGCATTAGATCAGTCGCTACATAATTTAGTACCCACCTTACTTTGGCAAGGTCTAATAGTGTTCACTCAATTACCCTAAACCTAAACCCATATAAAAGATACTCGAATATTGAATTCCTTAGCTTATTTATATCGCATTTTACCCTGTGTTGTCGCGGCTCTAAAATTGTGATAGAAGTTGAGCACTAGCTCGCCTGTACATAAGAGATACTTTATTTTATTCCATAAGATTAAGGGCATAAGGGCCATGTGATAATGAAAATCTGTTTGGAAAGTAATCTGCGAAATTTAAGAATTTTGAGGAATCTCATGATGTGGCATACTTAGTTTTCGTAGGTTTATTTTATATACATATAAAAGCGACTTTTCCACGTACAATAAGTTGATTTTATTTGAATATTCTTAGCGGAGATCCTCGTACGAGTAAAAGTATATATTTACTTATTGGAGCCTGTCTCCATGGGCCTAGGCACTAAGCCAAAAGTTGAGTTTTCAGGCGATTACTTAAGCAGACTTGCATTATGTTTTATACCTATGTAAATGTTTTGCTAGTTTTCTAGAGATATTTAATATTTATGTCGCTTAGAGTACATTTCGTTTCATAGTCGAATATTATTTTATTAGCAACCAAATATATTTTTTGTAATTGTAATTTTTGAATATTAATCGAGTCAGAAAATCATGTACTGATTGAAGTCAATATGGTAATGTATAAACGTAGAACTTTTTATATTTTTACGAAATAAGAAAATACAGTGAAGTGTAAATTGTACGTACATATTCCCATAGAAAATAGTTCTCCTGGTAAATTGATAATACCTAATCCTCAAGCGATTCTCAAACCATTCTCAACTTTAGTACATACGTTTATAGTATATTTATATCACACAGTAACACTATGTGTCTTAATGTTATTTGCTTCTAAGTGGCAATGTACCTACGCATCTATTTGATTGTTTTTATCATTATTGTTAGTTATAATGCTTTTGCCTTGGCTTCTAGGACCCGATTCTTGGCTGTTTGTGTTTCCCCCTTTATTCATAGACGACTCCTAACTTAGTAAGTCGATAAGTAAATATCGTTTGTCTCTTTCGGTCTTATGAATGTATTATCTATAAGACCAATAATTATCACTTTGCTACGTCAGTTTGCACATTTATGAGTAAATGAATAAGAGGGTTAATCGGTAGATTACATTACATAGGCACATGGCAGGTCCATGTAATTTCTGTTAATCGTATCAATGTGAATACAGTCGGCATAAATGAGTTAAAATAAACCTATGACATTGATTCGCAACTTGCGATTGAAATGCGTGTAAGAGTGATGTGCTTTGAATCTGTAACAAGATTCAATGAATGTGTTTGCCAATCACAAAGGACTACCGTTGACTGATATACCTATAGACTGCTGTACGTCTATGCAGGGGTAGTTGTGTATGATAAATTGATAATATTGATAATGCATGAGCGGTGCATGGCGTGCAGAACCTAATAACTCGAGATATTTTGGTAAAGGAAAAGGAATTTGTATTAATAATAAATTCAAGTTCTTTTTTTTACCTTTCTACCCTAGTATAGTCAGGGGCATCAATATATATACAATTGTAGACCTTATGCTCCAGATATGTTAAAAAAGTGTATACATATTTTTACCCTTGACTGTACACTATTTGCAAAATTCTTATGCAATAAATAAAGGCTTAATCACAAATTCTCGAATATATACAAAATTTCAGCCAAGAGTTGGGCCCTTAAGTTTACAAAGAAACACCGTCACGTTCTGTATCCAAAGATAAATGGTTACCCATTTTAATTCTCTGCTTAGCTAACTAAATTATTAGTATTATTAAGGCCTAGTTATAAATGATGGGTGATATCGACAGTGGATTGTTAAACATTTTAGAAATGAGTTTTAAATTGAGGTAGGGAGAATTAGGCAAAATCCCTATCACCTACGTTGAACTAGTTACTAATATGGACATTAAGATACTTTTAGTAACACTAGCTTTTGTATCATCTCAATTTAATCTTGTAGTTCTTGCTTTTGTGCGCTATTTCAAATTAGACTTTAAAGTTAAGGCAGTAAGATTCATGACACAAAAGCGAGAATTACAAAGCAGGACAGCGTATACTTAGGACTTATCTTCGTAGGACATTTATATACCTAAGTCGAATTTAAAAGGGATTTTCTGAATGCATACTTTAATGATAGGGAAACAAGAATCTTATATACTTACCACTAAACTTCAGAGATCTTTTTAATGTAATGCTATTTCAGATTTAGGAAGAAGAATTGATAATGTTTCTGTATCACTTGGCTTTAGTGCAATTGTGTTATACATCCTGTTACTGTTCATGCAACGAAATTGTGGTCTACACTTTTCGACTTTACTACTAAAGAGTCGAAAAGTGGCAGGTAGAGCGACTAGGGACTAACAGTGATGGGTGATCTGCCTCGTCCGCGAGATACTGATGTCGCGGACGAGGCAGATCACCCATCACTGTTTAATTAATATAGTTACACAGTGAGAAGTAGTCTATCTCGCACGAGATACTGTCTTGTTAGTCTTATGGTAAGGTACTGACTTGTGACTTCAATATATTGCGGAGATTGCCGTGGAAATACGATGGCAAAGAATTATGCACTTCATCTGTACGGCATGAACAATTGACGAACAACTAGAAATAGAAAGGAAAGTAATACATAATTCTCATCACGTTATCCACCTTTCAAGTCATTAGCAGCGCGAGAAACGCATGGGCATCTACGATTCGCGACCAAATAAGAAAGTCAATGTTATAATAAAGCTTCTCTTTTTTTTCTCTAAAAAACACTTAGTACAGGTGGCCCTCCGAAGTTTTGCACCTGACGTAAAATGAGCCACTTCTCGCACTAGCGCGTAAAAAAGGCATCATCTGTAGGTACTGAAAAAACTATCCAAGACCGAAGCCCGAAGCCAAGGTACCTAGATAAAAAGTTTCACAACTCCAAAAACCTCAGATGCCCAATAATCTATATGTCATAATGAGCAATTTTTAATATAGATCAACCCTGGAATCGCGATAGAAACAATAACTCTCCTATACAAGTTGTCACGATCGCACGACCAAAATGAATTGAAACAGTTTTTATTCGCGTTTTATTGGTTTGGTTGGTCTGTATGACTCATACAGTGATCTTGGGCCTTTTTATTTTATTTTTTATTTGAAATGGGCTTACTCATGGCCACAGACTATTAGCCAAGGGCAGAGACGTGGCCTACGATGGAGTGAGTTTGCCCAGAAGGTGCCTATTCACCCTTTACTTGAAGGTTGAAGGGTCTCTGAAGTTTTAAATGACTAGTGAATCTAAATAGTCCAAACTCAAATCTATGTAGGTATATAAGGTTTTTGTATGAGATTAAAGGTTATGGGAATGTGTCAAGCGCGAAGCGCTAGTTAGGAATGTATACAACTGATAGCGGTAATATAAGTGACCATTGAGATACTTAAGGAAAGGTGATAAGTTCATTGAATTTTATTTTGTCTTATTGGTTTTTATAAATAAATTGTTCGTTTTTTAAATCGCTGCAATTTTATTGTCCTATGGCTGGTTTCAGTGTCACGCGGACCCGCCCGCGCGGATCTCTCCGCGCGGAGCAATATGTATTGAATCATTGGCGCGTTTCAGACTGGCGCGGAGGTATCCGCGCGGACGGCAATACATATTGCTCCGCGCGGGCGGTCCACTCTGGTCCGCGTGACACTGAAACCCGCCTTACTCCTTACCTATCATAATATATTTAGGTACTAAATACAATGATCTGGATACGCCCCAACCCGTTTCCAGAATAGTAACACCAGTATCAACACTATCAACTACCTACATACATGGCAATGTAATTTTAACCGCATATTCTAGACTTAAGGTTCAAATTAGATGATTGATGAGATTTCAGGGGTGGTAGAATGTGGCTATCACTTGCTTCACTTAGTAATAAAAAAACAGTGCTACATTTTTGTATAGCAGTCCATCCACTCATTTGACAAACAAAAGTGCTGGAGTCTGCTAGAGTAGAAAAAGAGGTAAGCTATTCTCTTGAAAACTTAGTGCCTTTGTAAGGCTACATCACGAAAATTCCAGAGAAACATATTTGTCAGTCTTTTAATTTGTTTTTATCGTAATAGTACATTACATCAGAGGCCGGGAAAATGAGGATTTCTGGCCGAGCGAGGTAACTCTTGAATTCAAGAGGAAGGTTTTTATGTAGGTATAGTACCCGCGCGAAGCCGGGGCGGGTCGCTAGTTTTAAAATAAAATAAAAGTAGGTTGCTAGCTATCTAATATACCACGAGCAACAGGAACATTTGTATAAATACTATTTAAACAAAATGTAACTTTTATATTACTAAAGGGTGAGAAAACCAAGAGAAAATTATAATAATAATTAATTAAATCAATCTTGTTGGCGGCGTGTTGTAATACTTGGGCATTTTCGCGAGAAGAGATACAAAAACTTATTTTTCTGAAACAGGTAAATTTTTTTTTTCCTGCTCAGAATCACGAGCTCCTTCAATCCTACTAGGAGAACAAGTGTCCCAAATTTTTGTTTCTATTACGTAACCGTTTTTCAAACACTTTGTACAGCGGTTACAAAGTGGAGAGCATGTACAATGTATGAAAAATGTGGGATCATTTTTTTCTTGTACTTTTTTAGGGTTCCGTAGCCAAAATGGCAAAAACGTAACCCTTATAGATTCGTCATGTCCGTCTGTCCGTCTGTCACAGCCAATTTACTCGGAAACTATAAATGCTACAGTAACGAAATTTGGTAAGGATATGTGTTGTATGAACCGCTACAGGAATGTGATACTAAATTGTAAAAAAAAACCATTGGGGTGGGGGCTCTCCATACATGTAACTGAGGGATAGAATTTTTTTTTTAGTTGTACATAAGCGTGTGGGGTATTAATAGAAAGGTCTTTAAAAATGATATGAAGGTTTATACATCACATTTTTATTTAAGCAAATCGTTTTCGAGATATCAGGTCTCAAAGTCTGAAAAATGTGTCCCCCCCCCTCTATTTTTTAAACTACGCAATATAAAATTCTGAAAAAAATATATGTTATGCACATTAATAAACTCTATCAACGATTTTTGGTTTGATAAAATTATCTCCTATAGTTTTTGAGGTAGGTTGATTTAGCTGTATTTTTTTAATAATAAATTGATAATGGTACGGAACCCTTTGCGCGCGAGTCCGACTCGCACTTGGCCGGTTTTTTTCTCCTAGATTGAAAGAACTCGTTATATCGAAAAACATTAAATTTACTTACCTTAAAAGAAATTGTTTTTGGATCTCTTCTCGCGAAAATGCCTACTTATTCATAAACGTCTCCTAATTTATTTTCGGTTGAAGGCAGGGTGTGTCCATACTGTAAGTTAGTACTATTTTATAATTACGGCGGTGAAAAAGACCCCGTATGGCGTAAAACTCGATCCGGACTGCTCTCATTATGCCGAGGTGCTGACGAGTTGTGTTTCAGCTTTGCTTTTATTCCTTCCTCTATCATTTCAAAGTTGTTGCCTTCTTGAAACAGCTCTTGTATCTCGTAGTGTGAGTGGTCAATGGTCACGACAATATGGGTGTAGAGTTTATGGAGGTTTGTGGATACCACGCTGTATTGGACGTTTGAAAGACCGTCCATCTGGAAAGCCTTCAAAGTTTGGAGCAGGAGTTTGTATCTGGAAGAATTGAGGATTTAGCTGAATTATTTACGGGTAATTTTATCATCATAATGGACGTAGTTACGGAAAAAGGATCCAACCTCTGAATTTTGCTACTGAAATTAATGACTTTTCTTTTTCACATGAAATAAAAGTATGAACAGTATGAACACGGATAAACTCGCGTATATTAATTAAATTTAACTTCACCGACAGACGAAACCGAATAAAATATTAATTTAATAAATTATAAATAAAGAAATATCTTGGGACATCTTACACAAATCGACCTAGTCCCACAGTAAGCTCAATTAATACATTACATAGATACTTAAATACATAAACTGCCACGACCAAGAAACGAATATTTGTGATAAATAAATAGACAAATAATGCCCTCGCCGGGATTCGAACCCGAAACCTCCAGCTTCGTAAATAGGGTCACTACCAACTATACGCTACGGAGGCCGACAATATTTTCTTTTTCACATAATATTAAAAAATTGACAGCTTTTAGTGGTTTGGATTATTTTTCCTTAACTTTGTCCTGCGACCATATATAACATGGACGTCTAACGCCAGCACAAAAATGCCCCCAAACACAATTGTTCAATTGTGCCAAGATGGGCAGGACATAGCACTTTTCTTAACACCGCGCATAGTTCGGCGCAACATCTTTAACAAATGTTTATAGAATATAGCCAATCAAAACTTTGACGGACCAACAACTATTTTTAAATGGCGGTTTAAGTTTTTATAGGTTATAATTGAAATTCATTACCGTGATGCATTGAAGAGAGGGTGACATTTGTCAACTAAAATTCAGGACCGTTTTTGAAAGGCAATGTAGTATGGCGTGCGGCTTCCATGTTTTATTTGTTCGTAGACTTTGTCCCATTCATCTCCAGTGTTTGGATTCGGTTTCGTACAGTCACCGTCAGATATTATCGTAACGTCCGAAGCGCTTAAAAAGATCTGAACACGCCTCTATCGTTATCTCAATGAAGGCGTCTTCATAAACAAGTTTAGAGCCGGTGGGTCAAAATTCTTTTCGTTGTCTTGTTTTATACCTACCACTATGTCACGCTTTTAGTTGCGGTTTCGACTCAGTATATAAAAAAAATCAGTGCACCTGTATTTCTTTTTCATGCTAGATTTTAATCCATACATCAGAAATTGAAAACAAAACATCATCTCATACAAATCACCACTGCGTCACGTTTTTTAGGGACACAATTCACAATATACGACAACGAAAAGAATTTTGACCCCGGTAGGTAGGTACGTATCGTAGCGTGCGGAACGTGCAAAAATATCTCATTACGACCTATCCAGGGTAAGGCCACTAACACGAAGTTAACCGGTTAAAAGTGTTAAAACTGGCTAACCCTATATTGTGCAAGTTGGCCTTGTATTGTCGAAATTATCGGTACCTACCTAGTTACATATTTTAATACTATACGTTTCGACACGACAGGTGTGTCGTGTCGTGTTATATTGCACGACACACGTAATATCTTTACACACACACATAATAAAAAAAATGGTTTGAAACATGTTCATCATAATCATCATCATCACATCAGCCTATGATAGTCCACTGCTGGACGCAGGCCTCTCCCACTAACCATGCGTATAGACGCATAAGGAGGTAAATGTCCATAATCTCCACGCTGGGTAAGCGGATTGGCGATCGCAGTAATGTGTCCACTATGATGACGCTGCTGCCCATCATCAATATTTTATGAAATAACTAATGGTAAGTGACACTTCAATCCCTTAGTCGACTCTTACGACACCCGCAGGAGGAGTTGGGGTGGTGACAAATGTATTCTTACTGCCGTCACCACACGGCTTGAAACATGTTCAATAGGGGGAAAATCCGGTATAGGTATACAGATAGAAATAATGCTACCTCTTTGGGTTATGTGAAACTTTCTTGTGCTTCAACGCCGTGTACCGAGCTATGGACAAATTGTACAATGTGACTGAGTACCCGGAGGCTGTTAATCTGCAAGCATAATTAAGATCTACATGTTTGGATAATTATATAGTCGAGAACGGAATTAACTGACTTCCCCGCATACAAACCCTGATGCTTGGAGACCGAGGGATGCCTGGTGAATGGGTCAAAATTCTTTTCGTTGTCTTATTTTGTGTCCCTGAAAACCGTGACGCAGTGGTGATTTTTGTATGAGATGATGCTTTGTTTTCCATTTCTCACATATGGATTAAAATCTAGCGTGAAAAAGAAATACAAGTACACCGGATTTTTTTTATATACTAAGTCGAAACACCAACTAAAAGCGTGACAGTGTTGTATGAAACAAGACAACGAAAATAATTTTGACCCCAATACCGATATATCGAGAAAAATATTAATTGGTATGACAACCAAACGTAAGTGTAATTTAATTAAAATCGGTTTGTTTGACTCATCGGGTTTCACCAGGCTTGCTACCGCAAACCGAAGTTCGTAAATTTTGGGGATTTGTGTCTGTCACTCTAACGAAGGCGTCATTAGTGAAGGACGGAGAAAAATGTCCGAAATTTTCGGCTTCGTAGTGCCGCAGGTAGAGATGGGTCGCGAGTATATACCCTTTCTCACCAACTGAGTAAATACTCAGTAAATACTCATCTACTCAGTATTTATCCGTATCTACCCAAATGGACGAGTAGATACATTTTATAACTTGAGATAGAAAAACGTGTGCTTAAAGTAACAAAAAAACAACTGTTTATCAAAATTAAACGTATATTATTTGTAAAATCAACAAAATATTTACATTTATTTCTTATTTGCATAAAACATACTAAATATGTATTAAATTCAGACACAGAAAAATCAACATCAAAAAATAACATTATTTATATTTGTAGATAAAAATAATATGTAAATAATAATCATTTAAAACAATAAAAAAATCGTAGTTTTATGTATATAATCAACAATAATCCTAATCAGTCATAATTAAACCTACCACAAATTAACATTACAAAAAATACTTAGGTATCACAAATTTTTAAAGTCTTAACAAAAATAAAATCAATACTACAAATAATCATCAGGTGGTCACTTAACTATTAAACGTCATTCACTCTCATTGGTGCTAAGGCTATTACGATCTGTTAATTCGATATCAGTGGATTGGCCACTGTGGTTTGAAGCTTCTTCAATTTCTTCCCAATCTTCGCCATCGTCGTTATCATTGATTCCGTCTTTACGGTGTAACAGATTCCAGTTATAGGAAATAAAAGTAATCTTTCCAGCTCGTTCTGATGTTAATCGGTTGCGTTTTTTGCTATAAATATTGGACTGGGCACTGAAAGATCGTTCAGCAGTAGCAGATGTACATGGAGCTGTCAGGATTCGTAGAGCAATTTTACTAAGTAGTGTAGAACCGCAGACACCTTTCCACCATGTTATTGGGTTCATTTCTCTAACATGACTCCAAACTAAATTCTTGCCAAAGATGCCTTCTTTAGCTCTAAATTTAGCCAAACGCGCCATGATATCGTAATGTAAACCGTTTGCCATGTTAAAGATGTATTCAACTGCATCTGTTTCTTGTGTTTCACTCAATTCACTGCCTTGGGAAACGGGATCTAGCAAATTAGCAGCCAGGTGTATGGGCTTGATGCACATCGTTGTTCTTTTTTCTGTAAATTCCAGTATTTTATTTTTGTCAGCTTCTTCAATGATATCAATATCAGGCAACACAAACTGTAATCACGATCGCACGTCCCGTAGCGTAATAAATACTTTGTGCATGTTTATTTCATCAGCCTCTAATTTAAATATGGCATCTGTTATTGGCTCCAATATATAAATGCACTGCTTGTTCATTTTCCAGAAATGGTCGTCCAACAAAGTCATTTTAATTTCAGGTCGCAAGCTTGTAGATTTTTCATGCACAGCCAAGGTCTGAAGTGGTAATCTGGTATTTTCTAAGCTCCTCGTGCAAGTAAGATGACTACCCCATCTGGTTTTGCATGGTAGTTTCAATATTTCACCAACAGCTTTTTCTTTTGTAATGCTAGACAACAACGCGGTCAAAACTTGGCTTCTTTTTATAGCTTTTACACAATCCACAGCTAATCCAATAAACGCCTTTAAAACATTTATCTGGAGTATGTCTTGACACAAGAGGTTTAATGTGTGAGCAGCACAATTTATGTATGTAATGTGAGGATGTCTATTTTTCACTAATTGGAATGCTCTTTGGATATTTTTGGCATTGTCACCTACTAGAACTACGAATTTGTGTTCTCCATACTCGGCCATTATCTTTAATATCTCTTCAGATATGTATTCGCCCGTGTGACGGTTATCCTTAGTTTCTAGGCTTTTTATGAGCACAGGTTCCGGCCGGTTTTGCCACAAGAAAATTTATGATTCCCTCATTTTGTCCGCTACTCCATCCATCACATTAAAGATGACGAGTGAGATGAGTTCACTGCAGCAAATTCATTATTAAAGTTTTTTTGCATATCGCTGTGAATCAAATCTAAGTACTTCGTAGACAGTGTTTTTCTCGTCGGTAATTTATAGCGTGGTTGTAGCTCCTCAAAGAATTGTAATTGTAACCAAGCTGGATGCTCGACCATTGCCAAGAGTGCACCACTGACAAAGATGGCGTTAGACAAAGATCTGTGTAGATGTTTAGTGGTTTCGAGGGGGAAAGCTTCTGATGTTGTTTCCGTGTGATTATTTATTGTGCTATTCGTAGTTATAACGTCATTTTGTGCCTTTTGCCTAGGGCTGCCAACCGTCCCGCTATGTATTTCCTGAGTCTCGTTTTAATTAATTTTGTGGGTCCCAGCATCTTTGATGTCTTGGGGCGACTTTCTTTTTATACTTCTAATAACTGTAATAATACTATATCTCCTAAAATATACACATTTATATTCTTACACTTGCACTGCTATCATATAGATTCCCTTAATAAAATTCCCTTAATTAATACCTAAACACTTTAATAACAAGAATTTAACATAAATATTACGAAAACAACATACCTTTAACTTTTATCCAGTTTACATCAGTTGCGATGACGATATTGTAGGCCGAAATACAATATAAAAAATACATACACAAGTTTCACAATACGCTTTTTAAACCACTGAATACGATGCGATGCGATACTAACAAAGCGATGCCAAGCTGAGCATCAATATCCGGTCTTATCTGCTTGTCGTGGAGGGGGGATGGGATGCTGCTAGGTAAGAGTAGCACAGAAATATGTTTTATCTTTGTTAGACAGATGCGATGCGATGCGATACTAACAAAGATATGACGCATAACATGGAATCCGGTCTTATCTAAGATTAGAAATGGTCGCAGCTGTGTTATATTTTAATGCTTGCAATTATGTATTTTTATTGTAATTATTTTTGTAACTTTAAGTCACCAAAACAGTATTGTATTATAAATCATTATTTACTAGAATATTTGGATTTACTTCATTTAATGTTGATTATGTTTGAAAACATAGTATTATATCACCTTTATTAAAGAAACAAAATGCTAATATAAGTAACAAATCTCAAATTTCGTTAAAAAATTGATATACTAATTTACCGAGTGCATAAATTAATTATTTCATGTAGTTATTTAAATTAAGAAATAAATATCCGCGTATTTGTCCGAAGTAGATAGATATCGGTAATTTATCGAGTAAATACTCACCCTCGGATATTTACTCGGATAGTTACCCATCTCTAGCCGCAGGCAACCCTCGATTACGTAGGAGACGGTAAAATTGGCTTAAAGGTCTTGAAACCAGGCCATAAAATCCAAAAAGAAGGAGACGGTAAAATGTTGCCCGTTTATCCGTAGTTGTCTTATCTAGTGAACAAGTTTCTAACCTAAAAGAGCACATTCTATCGTAAATTGCTATTTCTGGTAAAAATCGCCTTTTGTAAGCTTGTGTATGGAAATATAATATCTCCTTAAAATAGACAGTTTTTTTTTCTTTTGGGACTGTTTCTGGAAAATAATACACAAAAATATTGGATTGAATTATTCGTACACTATTCATATCGGCAAAAATACCGCTTGTGTATAATTATTTGCAATATTCACCTGTAATACAAGTCGTTGTCCTCACCAACCCAGCCCCAGTATCCGTTGGAATAGCCATTGATTTTGGCGAATTGCTCTTCTGTCAGGGCTGACACTCCACCGTAATTTCCACTGAATATTGGTCTGAAATAGAAAATACATAATAGCCTTGACAATCATTTTTAATATCACGTGCAAATTCGGATACATAACATAACGTTGGATAAAGAATCTCTACAGTGTCGTGAAAATCGTTTGAGCAATTTATATAGCCTCGGTGCTTTTAATAGTTTTAATTTTTACAATACCCAAGCTAAACCAACTCTTTGAAGCAACACTAGGGAATGAATAAAAGGATTATCGACCCGTAGTAAAGGTTGTATTTAAAGTGAAAATCCACAGATTTATTGCCACGCCCTTTTTGACTGTCGAGGATTAAGTCTTGGGCACGACATTGGCCTAAGGGGGTTAGAAAACCAAACGTGAGAGAAAGAATTCCAATTACGGTTCCTCGCTTCAACTTATGGCTCACCGCTGTCGCTGGTCGCGCAAAGTCGTGGCCGTTAAGTTTCAAACATACCTATAAGTAGCTAAGCAAAACCGGCTCCTTGAATCAGCACTTGAGTTTGAATCATGAATAAAATTGTCATGCAGTTCTTAAGCCTCTTACTTGGGATCGCTATCACGTAAAGCAACAAGGGAGGTATACAGCCGGGCCTCCTTCGGCCGCGGACAGGAGTACAGGTTCCTTTGGTCTTCAGGCAGCAGGTCAATGTCGTGGAAGATGAAGCAGCGCCAGTCACCGGCCTCAAGGAAGCCCACGTTCATGAGTTTTCCGCGGTTGAAGTCATGTATTCCTGAAGGCATAGTCGGACCACATGTGTCATGTGGCATTTTGTAATCACAATTTGCTATCCGTGTGAATCAACTTTTTCTGTCTGTTATTGCAATGGCTACGATCACCTGAGTCACGGTGTTTTTACCTATGTAAAATTATGCTATTTAAACTATGCAAACATGCATGTAGTCCATGCTTGTAGGTGGCTCATTAAGGAAAGGGACACCAGAAAAATGCATGTTGACATAGTTTAAGTAGCATAATTTTGCATAAAATCAGCGTGACACAAATGATCGTAACCAAGGCAATAACAGATGGGACCAAAGTTGATTCACCCATCTAAGTATAGGATTTTTATTGATCTAGCAACGTTATCAGTGACAAGCAAGATAGGAACCAATCCGAATCAATGACTCATTGAACGTGTTGCATCATTGTTCATTATTTTTCCATTAAAACACTGTCCTCAGTACAACATGACCTTTATTAGTCCGATGTAGCTATCACCTTATGTTGTGTACCTAATTGACTTGTAACATTTTGTTCTTAATAATTTTGTACCTAAAATAATGATAATCGGTATTAGGTAACACGAATATAAGTATTCTATTTACTGTTTTATCTAATTAGTTTTGAATTGTCATTCATCCCTTGTAATATAGATTAATTAGTAGGTACCTGCTTGTTCCACGATGAATATTCCATAATCTAATTTTTGCTTCATCAGGAATGGATGCATATGATTAAGAAATGTTGCCAAATGCTCTTTCCTGTCTCTGGAATAGTTTTTACAAGTTTAAATTATTTATTTTTGAAATCGGTAACGCGATTTTTACAAGAGGGCCTACCGCGAACATCAAAAATCTTTCACCTCAATGGAATTCCGATATTGTCCATACAAAAAAATCCGAAATTGCAATCCCTGCTTGGGGCAACCCATGCGTTTTCGTAAGCGACACTGTTACTAGCTACGGTATAATAATACCATACATGGACTTTTAAGGCACTGGTCTCACCGCGAGCTACTAAGCTATGAACTATCGGCTATAAACACGAACAAAAGATACGCACTCTCGTGTAAAAAAGACACGGGAGTGCTTATCTTTTGTTAGTGTTTATAGCCGATAGTTCATAGCTTAGTAGCTCGCGGTGAGACCAGTGCCTAAGATTGACAGTGTTTCCTCTCAGCTAGCACATTTTATTAGGGCAGCTACCTTAGCGACGCGTAAGCGACAAAAAGTAGGTAGATGTTTTTTTGGAATGCTCGTTGGAGTGATATCTAAACATATCGTCGAGGATAATACAATACCGCGTATCTATCACTGGTAAGTACTGCGTAATTGCGTATTTGCACAACAGTCATAATTATGGTATATCCTCGTAATTGGCATTGGCATCTAACACAAATTGCCAAATAGGATTTCCCGCTAACGAACGTAAAATCCTGATTAGAATACTTATAAGTTGATTTTTAAGGTACCGACCCTATAACACTTGGGAACTGTGTCAGTGAATTGTAAAAACTCTACTTGACTTCTTGACATGGTTTCAAAGTGGCCAATTGGTCGACTTGGTCGAGTGTACCGAAACTACCTTCGCAAAATGGCTGTGGTGACGGCCATATTAATCGAAAAACTATTTTCTATTATAAAGGTATAGAACAAATATGTGGTACAGGAACTTTTAACGAACCTGTAAGGAACTATGATGGCCACCCTATGCCGAGAAACGCAATTGGGCGGAGAGTACCGCCCTCCCAGCTTCACTTCAGGGTATTTCTCCTCCACTTCTTCTAGCGACATATCCGATGTATTCACTGAAACGGGACCTGAAACGTTTAATCCTTCATTCAATTGAACTTTTAGGCAAAACAAGCATACAACCCACCTCATGGTACCTACCTAAAGTGATACACAATGATAAGCATCCTAAAGAAAACGACCTCCTCTTATGGAATAAGGCATAAGAGGAGGTCGTTTTTGAATAAGCGGTTTAATTTTATAGTTTACTAAACCTGTGACATGTAGGTATATACTTTCTAACAAGCTTTCTTTGCTGTGCACTAAACTTGAAACTGAAAATGTATGCCATCAAGCTGCGGTGTCTCCGTTTATTCGTACCATTATCAGAGACTGATTCTTCTAATAAAGTATATAGTTGGGATAAACATAGCTAAAATTACCACCAACTCATGGGAGTCGTGGCTTGGAGGGGACGCGGGCGTGAGCCTCTCCAATTATTTTGATAACTCTTTAGCTCCATGAAGCTTGGAGGTTATTATCCCATTGACTCATAACTAAGTATATTATACCTTGGTCTCTCGAAATACCAATACCTACCACAAACCAGGACAAAAAACGCAAAAAACCCGAACTTTTAGCGTAAATCATATTATTTCCCCGGATTATACCTTGTATACACCAATGCTGGTAAATAGTTACTTCATTTCAAATAGATGTGTATGCCCTGAAAACTTCTATTGCCTGCCTTAAAACTAGGATAAAAACATGGAAAATCCAGACAGGTGGCAGCCCTACTCGTACCTAAATTAGAAGGTATTTCACACAACTTTTTCCCGTCCTTCGGCATCTGCGTAGTTACGCGAGGACCGCGACTCCAAGAAACTCGTCTCCGACTAGCAATTCTGGGATGCTTTGCAGCGGTAGTGCTGATACTGTCTGGCGGTATGCCTTCGGTCCATTGGGTATATGAGGATCTGGAGGAGGACACCGTTGGTTCTGGATCCCTGGAAACAGTATGGTTGAATAGATGGTAAGGTTACACTAGAACGGGTTAGGCTTTCCAGGTCCTGAAAATCAGGGGCCCTAAACAGACAGAGTTTTTATCTTCGGTTTTTATTTTATACATTTCTTTTGATAACTACAACATCCTTAAATATTGTGCATTATCTTTCCAGTTCTTACTTAAATGTTTGACGGGAAATAGAGGGGTGTTCCTTAGGTATTTGATGCTCAACCGTTGTCGCAATGAAATACGAGAATATTTGGTAAACGGTGTACAAGACTATGGCCGCTAGAAATGAAAGACGGAGCGCTGCTGAAGCCATTCCCCAATATGGTGGTAACCCTGAAAGCGAAATAAAATCATTAGAGTTCCGTACCGAAAGGGTCAGAACGGGACCATATTACTGTATCTGTCCTTTACTGTTACTGTCTGTCCGTCCGTCACCGATAGAGCATGCATCGTGACACATGAAATCACAACTGATTCATTCCTGATGCCGCTGTAACTATTCTTAATCGTCCATCAACTTAGCAAACCGATTGAGCAAAGTATTGTTTGTGCTTCTCAGTCTTACAGACATATTTAATTTTATAAACAATATTTATCGGATTGCTAAGTTAGGAGACGTTTATTCATTATGAAAATGTTGTGAATAAGGTGATTGGTAAGAATGGAGAATGGAGGAAATAAAGTGAATATTGTTACTTGCCTCATAGAAACGATCAAACTGAATTACCTACTGAATACACAAATAATAAAACTAGGAGGTACATAAAGTAGCATACCTTTCTGAATAGGTACCTAAATGGATTACTTTGTAATGTAATAAATGAGTAGGTAATAATTTTTACCTAACTCTATCCAATTTTTTTTTGCTATTATTTATTTAACTATTTTTCATACCCAATGAAAGAATTCAACGTCCGCACATATCGTAATTGTATTTTTATTATTTCTATTTAAGTGCCAACCTAATCGTTTGATTAGTACTACTGCGGAATAGTAAACAATGCATGCTATCTAAATTACCTAGTGTTAAATTACACTTACAACTTTACCTATGTAAAATAAACTAAAAAAAAAACATCAGTATGACTAGTATTTTATTAAATGAATCCTATTTAAAGCTGCGTTTCCACCAGAGATGTGCGAGGATTTGTTTCCATACAAATGACACCTCGCTGGAGTCATTAATAGGTGTTATTGGTATGGAAACACTCCTCGCACATCTCTGGTGGAAACGCAGCCTAAAGCGTGTCGAATAGTGAATGCACTACGTCCTTATGTATGCAGGGTGATTTTTTATTCACCATACTTGAGGGGGTTAATTCACAATAAAAGTCATATTGATGAAGTTTTACTATGGGACCGACATCCAATCAAGAAAAAAAATCTGATGTTCCATTGCAAACCCTGAGATGTTAGTAGGTGGATATGTATGCCAAGTTGCTAATCACTATCGCTTAGTAGCGTATCGTAGTTTTCCCTTTCTGTCACTCTTTCTTATTAGTGCGACAAAGACAGTTAGCTGCCTTTCGTTTACGATTGACGATTAAGCGTTAGCGATTGACAACTTGTCTAAGCACCCAGGTTTTTTTCTGGAATCGGATGTGGGTCAAATAGTAGAAGTTCATCAATATGACCTCAGAATTAAATGAACCCTCTAAAATTTGGCCTCGAATAAAAAATTACCCTGCATGACCGTGCCTTCCGCACAGACTCTACGTGAGCGCAAACATGTATTTCGCCAAGATTTCGCCTACAAGGAAGTATCTACATATATTGTATCTTTAGGTAAGTACACAGTGTGATACCATGAGCTTTTACGAAAATGGGTAATAATACTCATTACTAACTACCATTTTCAAGTATTAACAGTTGACAAATATTTAAATAAACTGTACAATTATTAATTTTATTACTTCGAACGATCAATGTAATGCGTTAACTGAGGCTCTACTGCGAATCACGAATTATGTGTGCCTCTCTCGCACTCGTGAATTCGTACGTAGGTAAGTGTGACAGGGAGGCCACATTTCGTTCATGGTTCGGGATAGGATCTCTGCTTACTTGTCAAACGATGCGAGTACAGCCTGGCAAAAAAAGAAGAAATTAATAAGTGGCAACATTGTAGTGTCGTCCCGTTTTCTCACGCTTATTGATTTGAAAGGGACGACACTACGATGTTGCTACTTCTTAATTTCTACTCTTTTTGCTAAGCTGTGTTGCTGCGATGTTATTGTCAAGAGTGCTGTATACCAGTAATTGGAGTTCGAGGCCAACGAAACTACGACAGATGCGTTATTGTCAAATCCGTCAAATACTCTTATGTCATTGTCAAATAAAGTTTTCAGGTTTCCACAACCTTTTTGTTATTTAATTTATTGTGTAATGTTTGTACGCCTTTTTGTTTAATATGGCTGTCACAACTAGAATTTTCGTAAAAACACGTAAATACCTAAAAACATTTCTATTCTCTTAACTAACATTGATATGACAAAATTTTCTTGTAAAGAACTTAAAATGATAAGAGCCAGCGTTTCAAAGCCTATTTTAAAAAGAAGTTGAATTACCAGTGAACACAAACGCCAGCGTGCCATATTTGTTAAGACAGTAGGTATGGTTAAATTACTAAGTAGTATAAGTACTATACTATACTATTACTAAGCAGTTTTAACCCGTAATAAGTCAGGGGTGCCTTATTACGGGTTGAACTTATGGGAAAGAAATTTGGAAATGTAAAATTAAAGCATTTTTTGTATTTTATTTTTTATGACTTTTAGGACTCAACACTGATGGTGTTATAAAGGCCTCTCGGCTTGTATGGGAGTGTACTCGATTTTTACCCAGGACTCAGGAGGATAAGTGATGAAGAAGACAAATAAAAAATAAAATACAAAAAATGCTTTCATTTTACTTTTCCAAATTTCTTTCCCATAATTTTAACCCGTAATAAGGCACCCCTGCCTTATTACGGGTTAAAACTGCTTAATAATAGTATAGTATAGTACTTATACTGCTTAGTAATTTAACCATACCTACCTTTTAATTTATGTGTAGTTAAATTGCTGTACCAAATGTTATTAACACCTGAGGTGATACCAGCGCAATACCAACTTTGTTACTAATAATTGCGGATAATTAAGTTTTTATTAAAATATCTTATATTTACGTGAAAATACGTAAATAATATTGTTTCTTTAAATTAAAGAATTAAAATTACCAATAAATAACATATCTCAACGTCTGTTTTTAGAAAATAAGGATTTACTATTGTCAGAACATTTCATTGTTGTGGCAATATTTTCGTAGATTCTTTGGCCTCGAACTCCAGTTTCTAGATTAGATGGTCACAGAAAAGGTTAGGTACTTTATTAAGAAGTAATTTTCTGTATGACATTTTTCCATCATTTTTCATTACAATTTCGGCTTAGTTTTGACATACCGTGACATATTATGATTGAATAACAACTTTTAATCATCAATGCAAATTTAATTATTATTTTCTCCTAATATAACATTTCCATATTACTATATTATTTTAAAATTATGTGGATATAAATATTTAGTATTCTCAATTATGGAAGAATGTGCAGCTAGCTTCATAATTTCGTATTTAGAAAAATTATCAAGTTCGCCAAGTTATAAAGTTCCTGTCGTCTATCAATGATTTGGTATGTTTATTCGGCATTAAGACACGAAATGCGTGATGACGGCAGTAAGTAAGAATACGTAGTTATATCATCACCCCAACTCTTCCAGTGGGTGTTGTAAGAGTCAACTAGGGGTATTTCAGATTGATTACGGGCAGCAGCGTCATTATCATAATGGACACATTACCGGTTGCCCAGGGTTGACCCTGGGCGCTTAATACGCATGCCCATGTAATAGGTGGCGTAAGAGTCTGGTTTTCCCGGATTTGTTATAATTATACCTCGATATTTTTCTAGCAAGAACTAGAGATTGGCAAAATTAAACATCGACACAACTGTTGTCGATATGTCTTATAGTGATCGAGAAATAAATGTAATAATAAAATAATTTACCGTAGCTTAATATATTAAGAATTCACATCATACCTACTCAAAATGATACATTATTTTTCTCATGTCTTATATTTAGTACTCATCAAAATACCAAAGACTAATAAAATATACTCTAAGGCTATAGGAAATAATTAATATGAAGTATTAGATCTTTAAAACAAAGCCTAAATGGGTCCTGTATTTCTGGTTACCTGGGATTATGAAGTTAGTATTTTTATGAAAACAGGGTGTACTCATCGACAACAATTATGTCGATGTTTAATTTTGTCAATCCCTCGTTACTGCTAGAAAAATATCGAGGTATATGTAGTTATAATATTATGTACACCGTCCGTGGGCCGGTCTTATTTCAAAAAGAGTCCAAAGAGAAAACCCGATCACTTGTCATGTGAGAATTCTCATTGAATATTAACGGCATTATTGTATACAAAGTATAAAGTCTATGAATAAATACTTTATTTATGGTAAATAACTAATCCCCTTATTCATAAACGTTTGTTAAGCCGCAAATAATTGTTTGTCTCTTTCGGTCTTAACAATGTGTCCATAAGAGCAACCGATTATTAGCGGCTTTGTTAAGTTAACAAACGTTTATGAATAAGGGGGTAAAACGTTACAGGCTGGAAACTGTACCATTATGATTTTCGTTTCAGTTCAAAAATCCGAGAAAAGCACCCGAAGGAATAAAGAGCTTTCGATTGATTCTACGAAATTCTAAAGTTTGGATATCCGGCAGCCACCGAGGCCACCGGCTTTTGCTTCTGTGTCAAAATGCAGCGTAAATTATTAAGTAAGAATTTGATG
>JALPQI010013559.1:0-31845 GCA_025490895.1 Thaumatotibia leucotreta | reverse complement strand
ATGCGAAATCAACGTCTGCGTAACATTCGTTTGCCATGTGATGATTCCGCTAAATGAAACTACGGGAATAATAATTTGGGAGCTGATAATTAATAAATATAAATAATAAATAAATATCTAAGCAATGCATCTACCCCGACTAGCCGTCCCTCTCCGACGCGCCAACAAGGTCGTGTACAGCGGCCGTCGGCTGCGCTAACGAAAGAGAGACTCGCTGCTCTGGCAAAGTTACCATTGCGCTCGAAAAAAACTAACCTACCGGCCATAAACGAACCCGCGGTACCGGCACAAAAAATCAACGCTGAAGTGATTACGAGCACAAACCAAGGCGCAAATGTTTTAAAAAATGACGACGAATATCAGGATTTAGCAGATGATTTAATTAGACCTAAGTTACCGCCCAATAAAGACGATAAAGAAGTCGACCAGGACTGGCAAACTGCCCAAAGCCGCCATCAACGCCGCAAGCAGCTTAAATCCTCTGTTTTCATAAAAGGGACAGCCACTAACACGTCCATAGAAGGAATCCAAATGCACAAATATCTCCACGGTTGTTTTTTCAGGAAAGAAACAACGACTGATAGTTTAATAAGCCATTTAAATAATATTCAAAACGGATTCCAATACACGGTCGAAAAGATAACTTCTAAGCGAGACGACTATAACTCATTCAAGATTGGAATCCCTACCACTGTATACGACAATTTTCTCTCACCCACAGCCTGGCCGGTTAACACTTGCATATCCGAATGGCGGCCCTTTCTCAGACCAAGGGAGACACGGTCTCCCGGCTACACGAACAGACAGGATGATATACAGGTCGAGAAATAAACGGTTAAATGACCTGAATAGGTTATCCAACGAAACGAAAAAATTGAACGACGGAACCCCAATAAAATCCCACTTGATAAGCATCCTGCACCAAAACATAAATAGACTCTCCAATAAAACGTATAAAATTGAAGGCCGAACTCCAACTACGCGATCGGATTGACGTACTATGCCTGACAGAACACTGGTTACAAACAAACCAAATTACGTCCACAAACATCCTAAACTACCATCTGCGTGCTCACTGCTGCCGATCATCCAAAGCGGGCGGAGGAAGCTGTATATATGTGAGACCGGACATTCCCTGCATAGAACGGAAGGAAATAACGAACCTGTCAGTTGAGTCTCAGTTTGAGGTATGCGCTATCGAATGTATAGAGATTAATTTAATAATAGTTTGCATATACAGACCCCCAAGTGGTGATATATCGCTGTACCTGAATATTTTATATAAATTATTAAATTTAAGTATAATAAGAAATTCTAATGTAATAATTGTTGGTGACATTAATATTGACCTTCTGACTAAATGTAATCATACCAAAGATTTATCTTACACACTGAAACAATTTGGCTTCAGACAACTTGTGAATGAACCCACTAGAATAACCGATAGTAGTAAGACTTGTATTGATCATGCCTATTCAAATGTAATAAAAACAGATGTGAAATCGATTTCCTGTTATGAAATGCACCTGTCCGACCACCTATGTATAAATCTTGTTGTTGACATTCATAACAAGTCCCTAACACAAAATACCCATATTCTTAAAAGGACCTTTACTATAGATCGTAAACATAATTTTTGTCAATGCTTAGATCGATACCAATGGGATGAAATACTCAAAAAAACAACATGTCCTAGTAAATGTATGGAACTGGTTATGAATGTCATCAAGCATTATTTTGACACATACTTTCCCTTCAAAAAACTATTAGTTAAAACCAATTGTAGTAAGTGGGTCACCAGTCCGGTAAAAAAATTACGTAAAAATATAATGAACATTAAACGCAATTTAGCTAGTCACTCCGACGGTGTCGAGTCTCGCAACGATCTTCAAACGCTAGAATCTGAATACTGTACGAAATTAAGTCGAGTACGTAGTAAATTTATCAATAATTGCATATCTAACGGTGGGGAGAACATGAGCAAGAGCATATGGCGCGTTATCTCTGCTGAGACATGCAAAAATAATAAGGGCAACGCTATCGATGTATTCGTTAGTAAGTCGTCGGGAGACTGCGCGGGCGCACGCGCGGCCGCCGCCGCCGCGCACCTAAACCGGTATTACATCGATACGAACGTTATTAACACCACTCCATGCGCTCAGACCGCGTTAGCTTATCTCGCACAGTACCTCCCAACTACATGTCCGCACTTTAAATTTCAACCATTTAGCCTCGCTGAGATGATAGTTGCATGCAAAAAAATTAAACGCAAAGAATCCCGGGACATTAATGACATGTCGACCCGTATTATAGATTACTTGCCTCCAAATGTTATATCACTGCTCCTTATGCTATTTAACAAATGTGTACAGTTCGGGATCTATCCAGATACACTCAAACAAATAAAAATTCAACCTATTTATAAAGGAAAAGGCGAAATGCATCTACCTAACAATTACCGACCAATATCGCTTATACCGGTAATCTCGAAAATTTTCGAAGGATTAATGAGTGATAGAATAATAAAACACGTCACAACGAATAAACTATTAAACTCACAACAATATGCGTACCAGTCCCGTCGGTCGACTGCGGACGCCGCGCGCGACGTCGTGACGCGGGTGATGGCGCACCTCGAGGGCGGGCGACAGGTCGCTGCCATCTTCTGCGACTTGTCGCGCGCCTTCGAAATGATTGACCACGCACTACTCCTTGCCAAACTGTCTGCCTATGGTTTTACAGATAATTTTTATAGCACTATCGCCTCTTTTCTGAGCGACCGCAGACAAAGCACTTACGTCCTTGGTGCTAAGTCTGACCTGGAACAAATAGGAAGCTGTGCGGTACCCCAGGGTTCAGTAATGGGAAATTACCTTTTTTTACTACTAGTAAATGATATTACAACTGCCTGCGGCGAGTCTGAATACATTATGTATGCAGATGACACTTGCCTTATAGTAAACGCCAGTAATATAGCCGAACTAAAATTTAAACTGAGCCGTGTAATGCAGCGAATATCTAAATGGTTTTCAGCCAACGGAATGCTGTTAAACGCTGATAAAACGAATATTATACATTTTAAACTGAGAAAAAACAACACTCCACTAAATATCGTTGCTAACAATAGCCCTGTGCCGCAGGTAGATGAAACTAGGTACCTGGGTTTCGTGATCGACTCCGGGCTGACGTGGTCGGCGCACTGTGACTACGCTTGTGACAGGCTGGCCGCGGCGTGTTACGCTCTCTCAAGACTGGCACCAACCTTAACGAGTGAGAACCTAAAAAAAGCCTACTTTGGCTATTTCCACTCCATACTCATACAAGGTGTCGATCTTTGGGCGATGTCAGCTAGCCGAGACAGACTGTTTAAGCTGCAAAAAAGAGCCCTTCGCATCATTGACCGAAAACCCGCCGATCACCCAGCTCAGGACCTATTTAGGAAGCACGGCATTTTGACCCTGCCTTGTGTTTACATATTAACGGCGTGTAAATATGTCCGAAGTAGCCTACATAAATATAAAACTTTCGGCGACGTAAACCAAAGACAATCGCGCCGACAGCACCTCCTACTTCCTCCGCGCCGCCGACTAGCGAAGGCCCGCGCGATGCTAGACGTCGTCGGAGTCAAGTTATACAACCGTGTTCCCGCACCAATAAAAGATGCACCGTCTGATACTATCTTTGAAAAAAAGCTTAAGAATCTGCTCGTTGACCTAGCCTGCTACAATGTAAATGATTTTTTAAAACGGGACTGTTGACCTCTCTCTAATTATCATTATAATCATAATATATTATTATGTCATAATATGCTTTAACAAATGATTCTCAACCTTGTGATGATAGACATACAGCCAATATTTAGATTTAACATAATATAAATTTATCAAACATATTGCTAGAGTTATAGTACGGTCAAATCGTACATAATTTTACCCTAAACTCGCAAATCAAGTAGTATCGCTGCATTTTTGGTATGTTGTTTAGACACCATAGGACAGTATAAAACCATATTTTGCAAGCAAAAAAAAGTTGTGCTAGCTGGGTAGTACGTGAAAAACTGCGAAATTTACGGCCATTTTTTAGTTTCTGATTTTTATTTAAAAAACCTTACGTTTTTGATATCATATGTAAATAAACGTTTAAAGACTAATAATTTTCCAACAAGTTGAGCTAACATGCATTACCGTAGGTCTTATAGTTTCAGAGATTCGAGACTTTGAAAGTACCCCTTTTTGTAAAATAGATAAAATTTTGTGTTTTGCTAACGTTTTCGACTTAATATCGCCTCACCTAATTATGCTACGAAAAACATGCAATAATGACCTTATAGCGCACTTAATATTCTTTAATTTAAGGGTAAAATTAGGATAGTGAACTTTGTAGTTGAAAGTATAAACCCGAAATTCCAAAGGCAGGAGGCCCGCTATCTAAGTTTTTCATACAAATCGCAAGTCGAGTTGCAAAGCTGCAATTTCGGTATATTATAAAGGCCTTATAGATATATATGAAAATGCATATTAAAAGAAAAACAAGAAAATAATTTGGGCATAGGACGTAAGAAACGGAAAAAAATTCGCACTTTTTTTAGTTTTTGACGTTTAACTAAAAATTTATTATATTTTTGATACTAATTGCTATAAAACTAAGAAAGAACATTAAATTTGAAAGGATTTGAGCTACGTTGCTTCACCGTAAGTTATATATATTTTGAGATACGACATTTCACAAAGTGCCCTTTCATCAAAACATAAACAAATTTTAGGTTACGTTAAAGGTATTCACTAAATATTGGCAAAACGTTCGCGCTAAGGGAAAAAAAGTAATTGTAGATAATAACTATATTAAATTTGAAACAAATTGAGCCGATAACAATTACTGTAAGTCTTATAGTTGGGGGTATGCGAGGCTTCAAAACATGCACTTATTTTCTTAACTTAATGAAGGGCACATTTTGAAATGTCGTATCTCTAAATCTATATAATTTAGGGTAATGCAAGGTAGCTCAAATCCTTTCGAATTTAGTATTCTTTCTAAGTTTTGTAGCAATTAGTATCAAAAAGATAATAGTTTTTTAATTAAACGTCAAAAAGTAAAAGAAGTCCAATATTTTTTCTGTTTTTTTCGTCCTATGCCGAAGTTCCTTTTTTCTTTTTCTTGTAATATGCATTTTTGTACGTCCTTATAGCGCCTTTATAATATACTAAAATTGCAGCTTTGCAACACGACTTGCGATTTGTATGAAAAACTTAGATAGCGGGCCTACTGCCTTTTGAATTACGCGTTTTTATTTTCAATTACAAAGTTTACTGACCTGATTTTACCCTTAAATGAAAGAATATTAATTGCGCTATAAGATAATTATTTCATGTTTTTCGTAGCATAATTAGGTAAGGCGATATTAAACCAAAAACGTTAGCAAAACTCAACATTTTATCTAGTTTACAAAACAGTTACTATTTGAAGTCTCGAATCTCTGAAACTATAAGACCTACGGTAATGCATGTTATCTCATCTTGTTACAAATTCATTCATCTTTAAACGTTACCTGATACATATTGTCAAAAAACGTAAGGCTTTTTTTATAAAAATCAGAAACTAAAAATAGACAGTAAATTTCACAGTTTTTCACGTATTACGCAGCTAGCACAACTTTTTTTTGCTTGCAAAATGTGGTTTTATACTGCCCTATGGTGTCTAAATAACATACCAAAAATGCAGCTTTACTACATGTTTTGCGAGTTTAATATACGATTTGACCGTACTATTAGTAATAATAACTAGTTTTTGTAATACTTGTACTACCACATGAATATTATAATATAAAATTACTTATACATGTCACAATACGCATATGAAATAGAATGTTAGAATTGTAGTAATGACTTGTAAGAAACCATGTTTTTTTATCAATAAAGTATCTGTATCTGTATCTGTATCTGTAAGGACATCTTACACAAATCTACCTAGTCCCACGGTAAGCTCAATTAAAACTTGTGATGGGGGTACTAGGCGACGATATATATAATATAAAGATACATAATAGATACTTAAATACATAGACAGCCATGACCAAGGAACAAATATTTGTGATAAATAAATACACAAATAATAATTCCAACCCGGAACCTCCAGCGTCGTAGGCAGGGGCACTACCAACTAGGCTACGGAGGCTGACAAAATATAATATGCCATAAAATTTTCGGCCACATATTAGCAAACCACTTATGGGCGTGCTAAGTTACGAGATGTTTATGTACAAGGTTAAGTATCCAAATATACAATTCACAAAGTCATTTCTCAGCAGCCATTAGTTTAGGGCAGTCCCAAATGAAGTCAAAGTAATAAAGCGAAGTGAGCGGTCGCGTACAAACAAACCCGCAAATTGTTCGCTTCGCTCTGTGACAAGTGTGGTATAATGCATGAGCGATTTACTGGCATTTTTATAATATTAAAACAAAGTTTTCATCAAACAGTCTTACAATAAATTATACAGTGTTTTGCCATCCGAGAACCTTCCCGCTCCAGCAGTCATCGATTTTAGGCGAAATGTGAACCGCCCACTGCCACTTCGGTTGCTATACCGATTACTTTGATTGAACTACGAACTACTTCGGTGTTCGCGGTTGTAGGCCTGCTCCAGACGCCCTCATTTCAAATACGATCCAGTAAAAATAAATACCATTAAATAGTCCGGAGTGGAAATGAAATAAATAATTACCTATATAATTAATTAATCAAAATGAGGATTGACACCTGTATGCTCTCATATTTTAACGAAAAACGTGTGTTAATCGCGTAAACTTACGTTAAATATTATCCTGACGTTCTGGGCATAACGTTACAGCCGTGTTCAAGACCAATTGCGAGTAGTTCGAAAAATCCGCGCAGCTAGAAGGTGTTGATACACTTTCTCGCTAGTCCCGCGACCACAGGTGTAACTTCATGCCCGAAACGTCAGGATAATATTAGACGTAAGTTTACGCAATTGAGACCCGTTCGTCTTTGATATATGAGTGACAATCGTGAAAATTTCAATCAATATAACTTATGCTCTCATAAGCGGTTATCAAAACAAGTAAAACCCTCTAGTTTTTATAACTTTTTTTTGTTAACCCAGGGGAATTCGTTATGGATACCACCCGGCCCGGGAGCAACCGGGTATATACGACTCGCACGGACTAAATCCCTGAGGTGTTCCACCGCTCGCTCTGTGTGCGGGGCTTCGGGAACGCTGCTGCACACGTTCGAGAACCCCGCGAGCTAGTTCTTATAACTTGGGCCAACCAGAAAGGATTTAAACTATACGGTAGTGAGTGCAGCAGACAAAAGTTGCCGAGTTTGGATTTGTTAGCTTCTAAAATAAGCTTCGTTGCTCTCGGTTTGATTTCTGGTGCAAAAATGTTTGTTTTTAGGGTTCCGTAGCCAAAATGGCAAAAACGGAACCCTTATAGATTCGTCATGTCCGTCTGTCCGTCTGTCCGTCTGTCCGTCTGTCACAGCCGATTTACTCGGAAACTATAAATGCTACAGTAACGAAATTTGGTAAGGATATGTGTTGTATGAACCGCTATAGGATTATGATACGAAATTGTAAAAAAAGCCATTGGGGTGGGGGTCCTCCATACATGTAACTGAGGGATAGAAAAAATTTTTTAGTTGTATATAAGCGTGTGGGGTATTAATAGAAAGGTCTTTGAAATTGATATGAAGGTTTATACATCTCATTTTTACTTAAGCAAATCGTTTTCGAGATATCAACTCTCAAAGTCTGAAAAATGTGTCCCCCCCCCTCTATTTTTTAAACTACGCGATATAAAATTCTGAAAAAAATATATGTTACGCACATTAATAAACTCTATCAACGATTTTTGGTTTGATTAAATTATCTCCTATAGTTTTTGAGGTAGGTTGATTTAACTGTATGTTTTTAATAATAAATTGATAATGGTACGAAACCCTTCGCGCGCGAGTCTGACTCGCACTTGGCCGGTTTTTTCTACTCCCGTACTTTTATTTGTCATTTACAGAGTCGTGACTACCTTACAGATCTCAAAATAAGTCTATATTGTCTAATTGTCTATTCCCTATAAACGCATTCGGGTATACATGTAGTACGTTTTTGGATTTTTTCTACTGCCGTACCCACTTTTGTTTGTCGTTTACAGAGTCGTGAACACACCTTTAAGCCCCTACCTTACAGATGTCAAGATAAGTCTATATTGTCTATTGCCTATAAACCCATTCGGGTATACACGTAGTGCGTTTTTGGATTTTTTCTACTCCCGTACTTTTATTTGTCATTTACAGAGTCGTGAACACACCTTTAATCCCTATCTTACAGATGTCAAGATAAGTCTATATAGTCTATTGCCTATAAACCCATTCGGGTATACACGTTACACGTAGTGCGTTTTTGGATTTTTTCTGCGCCCGTACTTTTATTTGTCATTTACAGAGTCGTGAACACACCTTTAATCCCTATCTTACAGATGTCAAGATAAGTCTATATTGTCTAATTTGTCTACTCGTATTCTCTATAAACGCATTCGGGTATACACGTAGTACGTTTTGGATTTTTTCTACTGCCGTACTTTTATTTGTCATTAACAGAGTCCTGAACACACCTTTAAGCCCCTACCTTCTTACAGATGTCATGATAATTCTTCCCTATAAACCCATTCGGGCATACACGCAGTGCGTTTTTGGATTTGGATTTTAAGACACCACGTATATACAAGACGTAATGAAATACATGGCTGCCAACTTAATTTTAAACGTCATTTCTGATGAATCGTAAACCATAGAGGAGCTTTCTTTTTTAATTTTGACGTCTCCCGCCCGACCTTGATGATTAATAAAAATGTATTTGACCAAGAATATTTCCCAAAACAATTTTATTTGAAAATAAGTGTGTGGTCGTAGAAAAAGTATTGTATGCAACATTGTTTAACGTAGTAAAAAAATTCGGCTTCGCCTCAAATCGTTGCCCACGCCACTCACCTTTTTTGACCTCTCTTAAACAAGGGTTGCATAAAATACTATAATGATAAATGTTGTACCTTATCAATTCACATTTCTTAAATTCAAGAACAAAAAATACTAAATCGATGTACAGTCATGTCTAATAATATGTATACATTTCGAAACGTATGTCAAAGGCATAAGGATCAAAATCGTATACATATTATTAGAGCCGACCGTACTAGTTAAGTACTTTGATTTCGCAAATTTTCTGATGAAAATGACAAAGGCAGGTATGTGATTATGTTTTTATAAGTACTGGCCTCTCAAGTGTCAGCCTCCGTAGCCTAGTTGGTAGTGACCCTGCCTACATAGCTGGAGGTTCCGGGTTCGAATCCCGGCGAGGGCATTATTTGTGTATTTATTTATCACAAATATTTGTTCCTTGGTCGTGGCTGTGTATGTATCTAAGTATCTATACGTATCTATCTATTATATATATCGTCGCCTGGTACCCACACCACAAGCCTTAATTGAGCTTACCGTGGGACTAGGTTGATTTGTGTAAGATGTCCCAAGATATTTATTTATTTATTATTTATTTATTTATTTAATTATTTTTTTGACATTCGGAACTATCCAAGTACATCCTAATAAGTTGTTTTATAAATATGGATTTGCCGTGTGGTGATGGCAGTAAGAATACATTTGTCACCACCCCAACTCTTTACATAGGTGTCATTAGAATCGACTAAGGGATTTGAAGTGTTTATTTATTGAAGATTGATGATAGGCAGCAGCTGCAGCAGCGTCATCATAGTGGTCACACTACTGCAATCGCCAATACGTTTGCCCAGCGTGGATTATGGGGATTTACCTCTTAATGCGTCCATACGCATAAGCATAAGCGTATGTCCAGCAAAGGGCTGTAATAGTATGTGTGAAACATTTCACATATTGACATATCATTAGCCCTCCTTACCGTTCAGCAGAACACTACCGTATTTACTCGAACAATACTGGTAGCCAATCAGGCGAGCAAACACTTGACAAAAAACATGCTCTGCCAGTCGCCTCACGTCGATATAAGATAAGAAATAATCAGAGATTACGTCCGATAGACAAAGTTTATGTGAAGTGTAGGTTTAGAAGATTTTTCTGCCGTTTATGAGCAGTTTCACCGAGATTTTGCCAAGATCTTTCTTGATTCTGCATGAATATCTTGTATGTATCATGAATGTATTGTCTATGATTCTACACATCGGCAATCGCGCAGAGCACGAAACACTTTGAATGGGTTTGCAACAAATTAGAAGAAGTAAAATGTAGGGATAAATATAGATCAAAGACTCATATTTTTTTTAGTTGTAGTGTATATTTTAAGACTTAATCTTGATAATCAGTAAAATATTCATCATCCTCTTTAACTATTTCAACTGGAAACGTCTAATAAATATAATATATTATACATATAGATACTTAAATATATAAAAAGCCACGAGAGTGCCATGACTAAGGAACAAATATTTGATATAAACAACTACAACAAAAATGCCCTCGCCGGGATTTGATCCCGGAATCTCCAGTTTTGTAGAAAGGGTCACTACCAACTATAGGCTCTGATTACTGTATCTGACTGAAATTACTCTCTAATATTCAGTTACGTACAGTCAAAGGCAAATTAAGGTGTATATAAAAAGGCTCAAAAATATGTCCCAACGCACTTAATACTGTGTAAAGGTGCATTCAGACCAAACGAACATTCGCTATTCCAACCCCCCACTCTACGAAATTCGATCGTTACACAAAACGTGATTGGTTGATTTCGTAGAGCGGGAGATAGAACAGCGAATGCTCTTTTGGTCTGAATGCACCTTAATAAGAACGTCGTACCATATTTATAAGAGGATTATTTCATTACATATTTTTGCATTGATATGTAATATTTACCTAACTAGCAACCATTCACTCTCCCTCACACACACACACACAAACACAGTCATACACACACACACACATACACACACACACACACACACACACACACACAATTAGTTTAGTCTTTAGTCTTAGTTGTAGTGTATATTTTAATGTATAATAATTAGTACTTACCTTTTTATCCAATGTTAGTAATTTTCTGCATGTAACTTCTTATACCATAATCATTTCTGCTATAATGGATTTAAGACTTTAGTTATAGCGGGACTTCCTGATACAGGTATTCATTTACTTAATAGAAAGTCTCAACCCAAATGTCACTTTGTAAAATTTATTGCAAAATAAAATATTTTCATTTTCATTGTAGGTACATAATATTTTCGATGTTCAACTCAACATGCACTGTCTAACTGGCAGTGATCTGTAGAAATCTGGTTCAAGTTTATCTTATTAGGAAGCGTCAGATTTATCGGTTTATGGGACTTGTTGCTGACCCGATTCCAGATATCTTGTAACTTCTGATTGAAGGTGAAAGTTTGTGCGAAAAGGTACATGAATCGATAGGATATTTGATTTGAACTGGTGATATTATAAATTAAATAATATATTGTCTGCAAAGTTATAAAATATGCCCAAAAATTTACGTTTTGGGTACTTATTAACCCTACAATGCATGACTTTATTTTCGCCTGAAAAAAGAATGTGATGTTCGAAATGTTCAATAGAACGAAATATAAATAATAAATAAAAATCTGTAGTTTGTGAGAAAAACGTTTTTTTCCTACGCCATAATATATAAGCAGGCTTAGCACATGATTGGTGCGACAGTATGTCGCCGCGAGATAGATCTCCCCTCCTTCACTAGCTATTTTAACAAAAGAGGGACGGATAGACTATCTCGCGGCAAGATACTGTGGCGCCAATCATGTGCTAAGCATACTGGAACTCCGTGCATTTCGGTCAAAAAAGCTATGTCGCTGGAGGTTCTGAGTTCGAATCCTGGCCTGGGCATTATTATTAGTAAATTTATTTATTACAAATATTTTTTTCCCAAGATATTTATTTATTTACTATTATATTTTTTAAAGTAAATGTTTAATAATTTCTGTATGCTCTATCTAAAGAGATCGGATCGGCTCTACATAGTAAACATCAGTGGTTTTGCATAAAAGCTAAACTAAATGAGTCATAACTCCCAGCGGCAGTAAAAGTTTAACCCGAATAGTTTACCCGTATTTCAGCGGTCTCACATTCCAAATGGACTCGCGAATTATATAAAACTAGTTTATCTTGACTCCTATAATAAACAAGTAAATAAATACATCACCAGCTTATTTCAGTCGACTGCTGGATTTAGGCGGGTCAAAATTATTTTCGTTATCTTATTTTGTGTCCCTTAAAAACGGGACGCAGTGGTGTTTTTGGTATGAGATGATGTTTTTTTTTCAATGTCTGATGTATGGATTAATATGTAGCGTGAAAAAGAAATACAAGTGCACCGGATTTTTTTTATACATGATGGAAAGGGACGACGTTCCTTCCCGCTACCGATCGAGTCTACCTACCATTACGATGAACTTTCACTATGGGACCAACATCGAAAGCGTACATGGAAAATTGACTTTTCCAAACTATTGAACTTATTACTCACTTTGTATGAGGGGTTAATTTTTTTAATATTTCGGTGTTGGTCCCATACTGAAAGTTCATCGTAATGGTTGGTAGACTCGGTCGATAGCGGGAAAGATCGTCGTTCCTTTCCACCCTGTATACTGAGTCGAAACAGCAACTAAAAGCGTGACAGACTGGTATCAAACAAGACAACGAAAATAATTTAGACCCAGGCTTCTCCTATAACAGTACGTATGGTTACATTAGATCGTGCAGTGTACTAAGAATACTTTTGTCATTTTCACAGAATAACTAATATTACTAATGTAGGTACAGAAGATACACTCCTTAACAAAAGTCAATTTTAGACATGAAAAACTCCAGGGCTACCCATCCGCAAGCTAAAATGAAACTTACAATCGCGTAGGAACGGGAAACCTTTGCGCGCCGCAATTTTATGGCCGTCCGCGTCAAGGTTGTCACTGAAAAAGTTTTGTTTACGCGTGACCGTGCCCCACGTGACTCGACCGCTACGCGGGCCAAGCGGCAGCCCCACAGATGTTATATATACCATAGATCAAGCAAACGCATCTACTTAGCGTGTCAAATGAATTCAGTAAAATCTACTGAGTTGTCCGTCTTTAATCGCAGCTTGCAGCTTTCGGGCGTCAAATTCTGTAAGTTGAAGTGAACAAAAACATTAATAATGCCTCCTTAAGTAATATTAATTGCAACAACACAAAAAAATATGAATACTCAAGACATATTTAAAATCATAGGCAAGTAACAACTTCAGAACAAAATCTGACACGCTCGGCCGCCATACAAATGAATGAACTTGTTTCTTCTATCCAAATCTAATTCTGTGGGTATGTGCCTGCCCGGCAGGTTATTGGCAGAATATACCTAACCTGCGGAGTGACACTCCCCTGTCACTTTCCTACGGGTGTCGTAAAAATCGACCAAGGGATTGAAGTGTCACTGACCATTTGTTTATCGATTGATAATGGGCAGCAGCGCCATCATAGTGGATACACTAACTGCGATCGCTAATCCGCTTGCCCAGCGTGGCGATTATGGGCATTTACCTCCTAATGCGTCTATGCGCATAGTTAATAGAGAGGCCTACGTCCAGCAGTGGACTATCATAGGCTGATGATGAGGTTCACAAAATAACTGATTCATTGATATTTCAACGTTAGATTGTTTTAGGGATGATTTCAAACAAAAGCACTTGTAAGTGTTCACAGAAAATTCACGTTTCGCTTTATAGAGGACTTTAACAATTCAGTCTATAGAAAACTTACCCTTATCGAAAATGGAAGCCCTAAAAGTTCCCTAAACTTGGTAAAAACGAGTTTCAACCATTTTCAAAGGGGTTGTATCGCTGTTACCGTGCCATGGCTGCCGCGACTAAAGCGCGATTAGGCCCGTCTCTCACGAGGCTATTCAAATGCTACGCGACTAACGCAAACCATGGTCGCCTACCGGTATGCTACTCGTTTGCGCACACGGTGCTACGCTAATGAGACTATTTTGCATCAGTTGCGGAACACATTTGTGTTACAGATGTTTGTGTCTATATGTTTATTAAAAAAACAAGCGAATATATAAAAAAACGATTCTGGGTGCATCCGTAAACCTTTTAATAATTTAAGTTTTTTTTCCAATCTCAATCCACGCCTTTTCTGTTACATACTCTTTCCTGACATACTCTGGCAGCTTATAATTGTACAAAGATGCATATTTTCCACCTCCGATACGAAATCCGACTTGGCTGGGCAGCGTTCGGGAAGTTGCAAAAAATCTTCTTATCGAATTTACCGCAGTGTCTTAAGTCAAAAGTCTTTGACCAGTGTGTGTTGCCAGTGATGACTTACGGTACGGAGACGTGGGCGCTCACTATGGGCCTGATCAAAAAGCTCAAAGTCACTGAAAGGGCAATGGAGAGAGCAATGCTCGGAGTTTCCTTGCGTGATCGAATCAAAAACGAGGAGATCCGCAAGAGGACCAAAGTAACCGACATTGCTCGCAGAATTGCCAGACTCAAGTGGCAGTGGGCTGGGCACATCGCCAGAAGATCAGATGGCCGATGGGGCCCGAAACTGCTGGACTGGCGACCACGTACCGGAAGACGCAGTGTGGGCAGACCTCCCACAAGATGGTCCGACGACCTGGTCAAGGTCGCGGGAACCCGCTGGAGGCAAGTAGCGCAGAACCGGTCATATTGGCGATCATTGGGGGAGGCCTATGTCCAGCAGTGGACGTCTTTTGGCTGAAATGAATGAATGAATGATACGAAATTAACATTAAAAAGTACCGCCGCCGCCATTTCGTCTGCAACGCGTATGCGACTCGAGTAGCGTGCGACCAGCACGACAGTAGCGAGCGACTGAATCAAACGCGTCGTCGACGCGTCTCGTCGTGTGCGCAAGGTCGTGAATCAATATGGCGGCTACTCACAAGCGACGCGTAGGATACAGGTATGAAACGCAAATCGCTTGAGAGTCGCCTCGTGAGAGACGGGCCTTACTTTCTATCCGTCCCTTTCCTACTCGCATATTAGCACGAGCTGGAAACAAAGTAAATTAGCGTGAATAACACCGTAGCGACTCATAGTAGGCACATTGAAACCCTTTTAAATATCCACAAAACTAACTTAGCACTTAATACCATTTCCATGTTAAATACAAACTAAAAGCAGTGGCTAAAATAATATCGTAACTGGTTGATTCGGAAATTAAAAATACAACTGATACGATGTTGTTTTCATTCCGTTTACATCGATTGCAAAAAAAATGGCCGTGTGGTGACGGCAGTAAGAATACATTTGTCACCACCCCAACTCCTTCTGCGGGTGTCGTTAGAGTCGACTAAAGGAATGAAGTGTTTGACCATTATTTGACAAAATATTGATGATGGGCAGCAGCGTCATCGCAGTAGACACATTATTGCGATCGCCGATCCGCTTGCCCAGCGTGGCGATTATGGGCATTTACCTCTTAATGTGTCTATACGCATAGTTAGTAGCGAGGCCTACATCCAGAAGTGGACTCTCATAGGCTTATGATAATGATGATGATGATGCAAAAAAAACGGTTAAAGGACTTAAACAAAAATCACGATCGCGTCAATTGTGTTACGAAAGCTAGTCATACAAACTATGTGGTTACTCTGTCCAACAACATTTGGCAGTATAAAAAGGTGACACATTAAAAAAATGTCGAGCATCATAGTGGATACCTACACTCTTAACCCTTAATAGGGCATCAGTCACACCAAAATTTCGATTGGCTTTGACACGTTTCAGTGACAGAATAAGTTTCAAAATGAGGTGGTAATAGTACATTGTGTACTTAGGGCGGGAAACAAGAAATTACGAACGAGTGTTGAATCTCGGCGCGGCGCGCGGCGTGCGCCGGACCCCGCTATTGCGACGTAATGTTGTATGAAAATCCTTAACGGCATACTATGACGTAATGAATGACGCACCTACGGCCCGCATCACCGCAGCGTATTGGCGCACTTACGGAACAGGTGTGATGAAATAGTAGATTGTACAACAAGTGCATAAAGTGACCCATTATTAGCCGAGGCAATTTTTTGGTCTGAGCGAAGCGAAGACCAAAATAGTAGACGAGGATAAAAATGGACATTTATGCCCATGTTGTACACTCTGCTTTTCACTTCGTTTGCGAGGAAAGTAATATTTTTCACTGCAATTTACACAACCAAGTTGTCGTAAAGCGAAAGAAGAAAAAATACCTATACAACCAATACCCGCCAACTCATTTTTTAATTATTTTTTTTTAATTTTCAACCTGTGATCAGAGCTTCAGATACTCGATTTTCTGCCAAGACAAACATTTCAGAGCATTTTTGAACGATAATCGATATCTATTTTATGTGATTTACTAAATTTAATGAGAGAAAATACAGAATTCTAATATTGTAATATATATTTAACCAATTTTGTCAGTTATACTATTTTATTGCTTAATAAAATTGTGCAATATGTTTTAACTGTTTGGCTGTTGGGACCGATTACCTTAGCCCATCTTCGCCTTAGAAAACAATTTTACTTTTATGCTCTAGAACATGAAATGAGATTTTATGTCGTCTACGCACGACATAAAGGTGCACTTTTTGAGCATGAGAAGTGAAAATATATTTTCATCGCACCTGTTCGGTAAGTGCGCCAAAGCGCTGCGGCGATGCGCGCCGTAGATGCGTCATTACGCCCTAGGGCAATCAAGGATTTTCATAAAACATTGCGCCGCGCCGCGATTTATAAAAACATTTAACAATAAAAATAATAAAATTAAGTTATCCCTGATTTTGAGAAATGATTTAGACCATTTTAGAGTAGTTTTGTGAAAATAAAATTGTTTTATTTACTTTTTTTGCCTCACAGGTGTGATGAGAAAAATTGTGTATACCGCGGGTGTTACAAGAATTATGAACTCGTGTGTAAATAGTAAAGCCCGCGCCTTCGGCTTAGGCTTTACTTTCACACTCGTTCACAATTTCTTATTTGCCGCCCTTAATACACAATGTACTATACCATTGCCTTATTAAAGGTAAACTGTGATCACTAATCCGCTTGCCAGCGATTATGGGCGTTTTACCTCCTCATGCGTCTATATTACGTTTAGTTGATAGAGGCCTGCGTCCAGCAGTGGTCTGAGATAGGGTGATGATGTATGATGTATGTAGGCGGATTTATCTGCTCGTCAGGGTGCGGCTCCACTGACGCGGAGCGGAGCGGAGCTGTGGAAGCTCGGCCAATGAGACCGCATCACAATGTTTCGAATTTTGAATTTGAAGAATATAATTGGTATATTTTGCACAGCTCCGCTCCGCTTCGCGTCAGTGGAGCCGCACCCTTAGCTTTTTATATAAGCAGTGTCCGTTTCGTGCATAAACGCGAGCAGTGTCAAAGTTATATCAAATCAAACGAAGATATTGAATGTTTGAATCGGTCTTTTATCTTTAATAGATTAGGAGAGTTAGGACAGACAGTGGAGTATAAACATTTTGAGCATTACTTGTTTTGTTAATGTTCTATTAATATTTTGGAGTGTCACTGAATATACATTTTTGGAGTATTAGTAATAGCATCATCGTAGTGGACACGCGATTACGATTACAAATCCGCTTGCCCAGCGTGGCGATTATGAGCATTTACCTCCTAATGCGTCTATACACATAGTTGATAGGAGAGGCCTACGTCCAGCAGTGGACTGATTTAAGCTGATGATGATGTGTGTGTAAAGTGTGATTACCAAATAAGCCAGATTGTCTGATAAGGAGAATGTCTCAAAGGACTAAAGGTGAATTCCAAGAGAATGTCGGTTACGTGACGTCGTTCTCGCGTACATTCTAATGGTGCGGTTAAACTAAAAGAGCATTCGCTGTTCTAACCTCCCACTCTACGAAATTCGATCGTTACACAAAAACGTGATTGGTTGATTTCGTAGAACGGGCGCTAGAAAAGCGAATGCTCTTTTGGTTTAAACGCACCTTAAGAAAGCTAGGAATAAAATTTTTGGTGTATGTTCATTTAATAACTTGGTGTTTGTATTGATCGAGAATCCTTGCACTTTCCATCTATTTTTAAGGTAGCTGTCATAGCTGTCACGTTCCCGACAAAGTTTAGTTTTAAATACATGTCCGTGCTAGTAATAAAATTGTTTTTGTATTGAAGTACCCACTTGACTTGCGGTTTGTATGTACGCAAGTGTAGGTACTTTAACTGTCAAGTTGTGGATATTTTAAAGACAAACGTGTCTTAAACACGTAAACTTAAGTTTAATTATATCCTGACGTTTCGGGCATGACGTTACACCCGTAGTCGCAGGCAGACTGGCGAGAGAATGTATCAACACCTTCGAGCTGCGCGGGTTTTTCGAACTACCCGCACTTGATCTTGATTATTCACTTCTAGGCTAGGGTTATCACTAGGCCTACACACAACACTCACAACATCCAATGGCTTTAAAATTGATGTTTCACCACGCTTACATTTGTAAATCACGGGATTCCACGCGGACGAGATTCAAGACCCGTTTGTCTTTAAAATATGAGTGATAATCGTGAAAGTTTAAATCAAGTTGTGGATATCTTTAATTGGCTTTGTTTACTGTTTATATTCATAGATTAAATAATTTGTAATTGCTGTTGATGTCCTTAATAGCTAAATAAATAAAATATACTTTCTCATAGAATGCACCTAAATCACTTTTAACTCCAAAAACTAACTCGTTAGTAATAACCAACGTACTTGCGAATCGATGGCACCCTCTAAATAGCGGCGACAGTAAATCCTGAAGCATATGCCGGGAAAGGGTAGTTTGCGAACTTGCCTTAAAGCTGTAACAGTTGGACGCAAATATTGGGTTTCGTACCCCTGATTCATACAATATCTCGTATAATTTCGTGATGTAGTAGCAGTAGTTGTATGTACGAGTATACAGGGTGCAGTGCCACTTAGTATAATGTTTTCATGCATGTATTGTTACCGGTGTCACTTGTTGGTTTTAAGAAGAGTCTTATAGTACATTACTGCAGACGCCGGGAGAGATGGGCTTACCGGATGAGTAGGTATGGACGGCCGAACGTCACTACGTTACGGCCTCACTAGGCCGGACAGTGATACGAAGCCGGTAAGCCCATTTCACGGCCAGGCATGTATAGTGCTTTTCTCAATCATATGCAATGAAATAAAAAATACGACAATAAAAAAAACTGAATTTTAGCTGTTTAACCTGTTCATGAAAACCGACACCATGTTTAAAAAAAATATTACTTACCGGCCTAGGCCGTTAAATTCGTATGAAAATCCTTTACTATTATCTCGAGGTTATCCGCCTGCAACGTCATACTTTAAAGCCTATTATGACGAACATAATAACAACACTTCATTGCATGTTTGAGAAAAGTTTATTATTAGGTATTATTTTTTGAAAATCAGCGTCGTGGGAACCTAGGCATGATACATGCTGATTGGCAACCTTTTTGGTGTGTTTATAATTACATTAATTTCTTTGTGAGTGTACCTATTTATTCGCCAAATATATAATATTCTATTCTATTCTATTCCATGTATGCAAGTTTATGTACAGTCAAAGACAAAATAAGGTGTACACAAAATGTTCAAAAATATGCCCCAGTGCACTCTAATTCTGTGTAATAAGAACGTCGTAACATATTTATGAGCGGATTCTTTCGATACTTATTTTTGCGCTTGACTGTATATATGTTTATGTATTTTATATAAAACTTAATTTTATAATTACGTATATTTTAATTTTGACTCCTTTTTTTATTATTAATACTTATATCCCGCATCACAGCTTTATATTCTGTTTGGCCTGATGGTTGACTGGTACAAAATGCCCTCTGGCATTAAGTCGTATATTTTACGTATGGCGAAAACACAAATCAAATTATTTATTAACTAAATATTTTGATTTGTACTTTTTAATTTTGTCCAGTAGTCACACTACTTAGCACTATATAAATTATAAATATTAGATGTCATATACCAAAGAAAACGACCAAGATCACCTAATGTCCGAGGTGGGAATCGAACCCACGTACTCAGCTTTCGCGGCTGATGCCTGTACCCCACGGCCACTCGGTCTTAGCAACCACCGGTCAAATTTCTCGGGTATATGCAATCCCTAGCCTTATAAGGGATTGTTTCTTTACGTCAGGTCCAAAAGCTCGGAGGGTCATCTGCACTAAAAATCGTCGTACGAGTCACGTGCAAAAACGAAATTCGTAACTCGTGTCGATTTAAAACACTCCCTATCGTTCGTGCTTAAAACATCACATAATATTTTTTTTTCCGGTGAAATAAAAATCTCTTGTATTACTAATAATGACATTTATTCCACTTAATCCTTGATTACTCCGAAGTGTAGATAATAGTTAGGTAAAGGCGGATTTATAGATTGGATTATAAGGGTTTAGTGGAAAACTATAAAGTTTTAGGTTCAGCACTTTGGGCGGGCTATTGTAAATAATTTATGCAAAGGGTTTATTATTATGACAAAATAACCATTTCTGTGGGAGCCAGTTACATTCAGCCATTTTGAAATTTCGAAAACACTTCTGGCATTTCTCAGAGCGTAAACGGACATCTCATTCATCTGGTCACGTTTTTTTGGAAGTGGCTGCATCTTTTGGTACCATTTTCCATCGTCAGATACAGCACCCGTTTCTCTATAAGACAACCAAAACAACCTCAAATCATTCAGCCAGCCGAAATCGTGACCAGGTGAATGAGATTTCCTCATTCATAGGTTACCATCAGGCAGTGTTTATTTCCTACCTACTTAAAACATCTATGAGTAATAATTAGTATAAACTTTAATGAATAAGTATGAATGCTCATTAAAGCTTATCGTATATTTTCCATTACGGCACACTACCGTAAAAACTTAAATTATTATAATACACAGTTGCATAATAAATTAATTAAACTCATTATACCGAAGCCGGCAGCGGGTTCAAACTTTGGAATTCCAATCTGATTCAACGTTGCGATGTTTTTTTTGCTCGCTTTGTATCTGTTTGGCATCAACTGAGAAAGCCGATAAAAGTATAGAATAAATAAAAGCATTTACATTTAAAATTTGTTCGCAGCGTGGTGTGGTGACGGCAGTAAGAATACATTTGTCACCACCCCAACTCCTTCTGCGGGTATCGTAAAAGTCGACTAAGGGATTAAAGTGTCACTGACCATTATTTGATAAAAGATTGATGATGGGCAGCAGCGTCATCATAGTGGACACATTACTGCGATCGCCAATCCGCTTGCCCAGCGTGGGCAAGCGGATTGGCGATCGCAGTAATGTGTCGTACTGATGCGTCTTTATGCATAGTTAATAGGAGAGGCCTACGTCCAGCTGTGGACTATCATAGGCTGATGATGATGATATTTAAAAGTCTCTCTTTGTCACTTAACAAAAAGACGCTTAAACAGTTAATTTGCATAAAGGTGCAGACCAAGCGAACATTCGCTATTCTAACCTCCCACTCTACGAAATTCGATCGTTACACAAAACGTGATTGGTTGATTTCGTGGGGCGGGGGATAGAACAGCGAATGTTCGTTTGGTCTGAATGCACCTTAAGATGTAAGAATGCAAGGGTCGATCTTAGATAGTCAGATTTAATTTAAGTATATAAAATTAAGTCTTGAAAATAAAAACCCATAAAAAAGATGCAACCAAATTAAAGTAAACGTGAAAATGATACCTTTCATCAATACGATAATGGCATTAGTAACGAACGAAAATTCAATATAATGTCATTAAAATGGATTACCTTTGCATTTGTTTTATGACAGTTATATTTTACAATCGCATTCTCTATGATTAACATAAAACTGTCTTTCATTGGTATGCTAAAAGTGTCAAACATTCATGCCTTGAACTCCTAATACCGCGTAATGAAATACCAAGTTACCAACAAATTAAGTTTACGCCACATTCAAAGTCTTGTTTTATAACTGTTGGCAGTTCATTCACTTGAAAAAGTAAGGTATCCTGGATCTGTGTCAAATATTATTATTATCGATGGTAAATGTCATTATAGTAATACTAAAAAAGGGATTAACCGGATACGGAAGAGACACAATATACCTGAAAGGAAGGACTCCTCATCAATTAGATATTCAAAAATTACGAATCAGTCTCCATTAAAATTCCGGATTGTCACCTTTTTCGGGCAAATCGGTAAACAAAGCCGGTGTGGACCGGTAAAAACCGGTTTCGCCCCGAAATAATTGGACAATTCGTATTAACGTCACATGCAACTATCTGCGGGATATATGGATTGGAAATGCATTCGGTTTTATTTTGGGACGTTCCTTAATAAGGAACGTTATTGTTGTTTGTAAACGTTCCTTATTTGTTACCAAAAATGTATAGGAACTGGTAACAAAAACAGGAAAAGTCTACTTTATTTTTTATGTTGGCTCAACAAAGTGGCTCCACTCCACCTGATCGTAAGTGAAAAGTAGAGCCCAAATCGCGGCGGCAACTAACAGGAGACAATCAGTCACCTGTTAGTTGCCACTGGCCAGCAAGGCCCGCTAGATGCTTCTTCACGCTTCGTTTAAATAATATCATACATACTTCCTGGGACATTTTGGGAAATCAAGGTGGATCAGCATCATTGACTCTACTACCGCGTTACCCTGAGTGTTCTGAGCAAGCATTTACTTGTTCATGGGCTGACGAACGAACATTCTGCTATGTGAAATCTTGTTTTCATCTGCCCAAGACTAAAGGAATGCTTGCTGAGAACATTAAATGGAAACGCGGCTTACCAGCCTGCAAATTTTTATCAATATCGAAGTAGTTTTTGTGAATTGCTGAACAATTGAATAAGAAAAGCATTTTGTTCACAGGCGAACCTCCAATAAGATCGCGATACGCTCGCCTAGTGGTTCTGGTGCCCCCTGAACCACCGAAGATAGTTCAAGGGTCTACACTTCTAGCAGTAGAAGATAGAGAGGTGAATTTGGAATGTGTGTCCATTGGAGGAAAACCGCCTGCAGAGGTAAGTGAAGCTACTTAGCTTTCAAACAAATGAAACATGGAATCCGCACGTCACATTAAATTGCCTCTCAAAAACTGTCCTGAATTTTAGTTGGCAAGTGCTACCCCCTCTTTAATTGATCACGGTAATGAATTTCAATATCAACCTATAAAACTTAGCCGCCATTTAAAAACAGTTGTAATTGATGTCACAAACGGCCCCAATAGAAGACCAGCGCTGGGCTGTAATTAGAGGCCCCAGCTTTATGCTGAATTTCTTGTGCTTTTAAATGTATATGTTGTTAAGTCATGTATTGTCACAAATAAATATTTTTTCTTTCTTTCTGTCTTTCAAAGTTTTGATTGGCTATAATTGCTATACCTATTTTATAAACATTTGTCAAAGATGTTGCGCCGAAATATGCGCGGTGTTAAGAAAAGCGCTATGTCCTGTCCATTTGGCACAATTGAACAATTGTTTTTGGGGGCATTTTTGAGCTGGCGTTAGATGTCCATGTTATATATGGTCGCAGATATAAACAAACACAACTCCGGCCGGAATGTTAGTTTATAAAATATAATATTATATAATTTATATACATATCATTTATAAAATTGTATATGGTCACAGTACTTAGCTATCACATCATCATATCACATCATCAGACTATGATAGTCCACTGATGGACGTAGGCCTCTCCTATCAACTATGCGTAGATATAGACGCATTAGGAGGTAAATGCCCATAATCGCCACGCTGGGCAATCGGATTGGCGATCGCAGTAACGTGTCCACTATGATGACGCTGCGCGCTTCTGCCCATCATCAATATTTTATCAAATAATGGTCAGTGACACTTTAATCCCTTAAACGACTCTTACGACACCCGCAGGAGGAGTTGGGGTGGTGACAAATGTATTCTTACTGCCGTCACCACACGGCCAGCTTCGCTATCATCATCAGCCTATCTCAGTTCACTATTGGACATAGGCCTCTCCTATTAACGCATTAGGAGAGGAAGTGCCCATAATCGCTACGCTGGGCAAGCGAATTGGCAATCACAGTAATGTATCCACTATGATGACAATCTTCAATCATCAATCTTCTACACCGTATTTTTATTGATTTCCGTTAAATTAAAGGGAAGCTTATTTAGGTCAAAAATGATCTATTTCTCTAAGAAACTAGTGTCTTCTCTGTTACTGTTATTGAGTTATTAAAAAAATAAGTTTAATGACTGAACAAGTGTATTGCAACCTTTATTACATCCTAATGTTACTTATTTTGACATGGCCGTCAGCAGCCGTCAGTCGCCCGAGATCTTATTTTTAAGGTTCTCTCACACTTACCATTACAATTATTATGTATGAAAACGAACAAAATTTTTTTTTTTCGAAATTAACAAAAGCCGATATAGGTACCAGGCAACTTCTATTAATGTTCCAAGTAACCTGTCCAATTTAACGGAAATCAATAAAAACACGGTGTACACAAACGGTCAGTGAGACTTCAATTAGAGTCATTAAAATTGACATTTTGTTTGCTGACGTGACTTAAAAATCTAATTTTGTTTTACTACCAGTGATCCAAGTAAATATAGAGCCAAAAACAGGTTTCTCTTGCCGTTAAAAATTAAATTTTATTTAGACTTATTCAAGGTTATCATTTTCGATAGCATATTTTTGACGATCACATACAAAGGGTTAAAATTAGACATGAATTCAAAAAAAGTGTATTCGATTGTAGTTCTAATCTAAATCATTTAACTGTAGCTCCAAATTAACTCTTTAACTTGTGTAAAATGTTTCATACTTTACATATTCAACTTTGGGGCCAGAAGTTATTCCTTTAAACTATTTATAGTTGGGTTATATTGTAACAGAAAGAGGTTCACGTAATTGTTTCACTTTAAACTACATTTTACGTTTCCACGAATATACTAACATGACCTTTGATCCCATTTATTTTTAGTACAACCTTCGCATTTTGTTCACCTCAAATTATAACATCATTAAGATCATATTCCTTAACGGGTGCTATTTTTAGATATGTGACATTTTCATCTTCTATGACATTTTCATGTTCCGTGACATGTACTCTTTTGACGGTAGCTCTGTCGGTAGTGACCTTGCCTGTGAAGTTGGAGGTTTCGGGTTCGAATCCCGATAAGGCATCTTTTTGTGTATTTTGTGACAAAAATACGGGTTCATTACTCTTGGTTCTTTTCTTAAAGAATGTATTTATTTTTCTATATTGTAAGTGTCTATTATGTATAGATAGGTATTTAATCATCGCTGAGTATAGTTACTATACACATACAATGTGGAATTAGACAGATTGGTTGTGTGGCGACAGTAACAATACATTTTTCACCACCCCATTTCTTCCCACGGGTGTCGTAAGAGTCAACTAAGGGATTGAAGTGTCACTGACCATTCTTTGATAGAAGAGTGATGATGGGCAGCAGCTTCATCATAGTGGACACATTACTGCGATCGCCAGCATGGCTATATGGGCATTTACCTTCTAATGCATCTATACGCATAGTTAATAGGAGAGCCCTACGTCCAGCTGTGGACTGAGATGGGCTGATAATGTGATGTGTGGAAATAGATCGATTTGAATTAGAATGTCCAATGATGTTTATTGATTTTATTTATTTATGGCACCTATCTGATATGCCGTCTTGTTCGTTTAAAATTATAAATTATGAGCTTTTTCACTTTTAAGATTAAATAAAAGCTTAATTGCAGTCAGGTTTGTAACGAAAATTAAGCGCTAAATTTCAATGAAAACTCAGTTCGATTTTAAACTATTAAGCGATATTATAATGTAAATCCGGCCAAGAGCATGTCGAGCCAAGCTCAGTGTAGGGTTTCGTAGTTATTCAAAAACGGCTGGGCCGATTATGTTCTAAATAGTTTTATTTCAAAGTATTTTGTAAGCTATTCATATATCACATAGATCAAAAGTTAGAGGGGGGACACAATTTTTTTTTCTTTAGCGGTTAATGATTTTTTGGGACCCTTATTCTTTTTCAAAAACCTATTCAACGATACCCCACATTATAGGTTTACTGCGAAATAACAAACTCATCCCCACTTTACTAATCGGGGAGGTAACCTGAAAAATTTTTTTTTTTCTACATTTTTTTCTTCCACTTTGTCGGCTTAATTATTGATGTGTATACTTGTACTAAATTACACACTTCTAGAACTAACGGCCAAGGAGCTATGCTGCGGATAGACGGACAGACGGACAGACGAACATGGCAAAACTATTAGGGTTCCGTTTTTGCCATTTTGGCTACGGAATCCTAAAAATGGGTGAAATTGGAAATTACTTTTTTCCTAATCATCGTGTTCTTAATGAGAAATATATAAAGTCACGTGACATTCTCTTTCTCAGATAACTTGGGTGGACCACGACCACGGGGGTGTGGTGGGGCAAGGCGTCACCTACACTACGGAGCAGATGTCAGATGGGAGCAGGCATATAGCCAGGTAACTAGCATTAACTTCTAATTTTATTAGTATATTACAGTAAATAAAAATAAAACTAAGATTAAAAGCTAGGTACAGATGTAGTGCGAAATCCTTTCTCTTCGGCTTTTCACGGAAACGCCCGAATTAATCTTCCTGTCTCAATTAGCTTCAGTGCAATAAGTATATACTGAAGTTCATTGTGACAGCAATATGAAATCGGATGGTTCCGTGAAAAGCCGAAGAGAAAGGATTTTGCACTACATCTGTACGTAAAGTTAAGGAAGGCAAAACATATATTATTAAAAATAAAATTAGGACAAAAGCTATAAAAAAAAGGAATCCAGTTTAGTACCTTGCGGCAGGGTGCCTAGAAGACTTGCGGTATTGCTGAGTTGAACTGCAATGCTAATACGTTGTTCTAACAGCCCTCCTGTCACTCGTCACTTCTTCGGTAACTTGTCGCAACTTTTTATTTACTTGCTGCACTTTTTAAATTTTAATTCATGTTCTTCGTTACATCTCGTGATTTTATAGTTACCTTAACCTCTTCTGTGCCGCAAATACTTTTCTCGTATACACAGACAAAAGAAACATGGAACATATACTTAGTTTCAAAAATAAGTTATTTAACTTTTTAGTGGATGAAACTTACTAGATAGAGATTTTTGTTAGACTACAATAATGGCAACTGTGCATAGTATGCAGTTACAGTCCATTAAAATCAAGCCCACAATTTTGTATGCCCCATAGCTTAGTTGGTCGCGGTGAGACCAGTGTCTAAGTCAGAACTAAATTGGAGTTTATGTCTTACATACAGGATGCCAATCAGGCGGTTAAATATAAAATTGTTTCAGGTCGGTGCTTCGTCTTCGACCGCGGCGATTTCATCACAACCAGACGTTCACATGTCAAGCGCAGAATACAGCTGACAGGGCATACAGAGCGGCGTCTATCACGTTACAAGTTAGTACAAGTTAGTTTGTCAGCCTCCGTAGCCTAGTTGGTAGTGACCTTGCCTACGAAGCTGGAGGTTCCGGCATTCTTTGTGTATTTATTCATCACAAATATTTGTTCCTTGGTCATGGCTGTCTATGTATTTAAGTATCTATATGTATCTATCTGTGCCGTGTGGTGACGGCAGTAAGAATACATTTGTCACCACCCCAACTCCTCCTGTGGGTGTCGTAAGAGTCGACTAAGGGATTAAAGTGTCACTGACCATTCTTCAAGATTGATGACGGGCAGCAGCGTCATCATAGTGGACACATTACTGCGATCGCCAATCCGCTTGCCCAGCGTGGCGATTATGGGCATTTACCTCCTAATGGGTAGTTAATAGGAGAGGCCTACGTGCAGCAGTGGACTAATATACGCTGATGATGTGATGTATCTATCTATTATATATATATCGTCGCCTGGTACCCATATCACAAGCCCTAATTGAGCTTACCGTGGGACTAGGTCGATTTGTGTAAGATGTCCCAAGATATTTATATTTAGTATATCCAACATATTAGGTGATCGCGAGCATTGCAGGAGCATTCCACGAGAATGTCGCTTACGTGACGATTATACTATCTATGGCAGCTACGTTAAATAAATGCTCAAAGTTAGAAAAAACTGTGTGAACGTGTAAGTTAAGTCCCGAAATATTACCACACTAGAACGCAGGTTCCTATCATTTTTAGAAGTACTAAAATAATCGTGTTACGTAATAGACATTCTCATTGAATGCAGCAGATTTTAGCTATGCATTCTAGACGTCAAAATAAACAACAAATATTTTGGGACCTAATGTCAAATGTCACCAAAAAAGACTCTGGTTGTCACGGGAGTCGAACCCGCCTCCTCCGAGTTACCGGCTCAGCGTGCTCCCAATTATTTCCAGTATTTTTAGTAGTTTATTTTAGTTTTAAAACTTCAAAATCACTTTGAGATGTGATCGACTAATAGGCATGATGACTGACAAGTCAAATCAGCATCTTTTTTCGAAATGTCATGTCATGTCATCACCACTATGGAATTTTATATGAAATACTCAAAAGTGACGTCTCATTTGAGTACTGCCAAATGACCTACTCTATTTAGATCTTTTCAATTTATTAAATAGAAGTACTGTACAAAAATGACTGCAATCTACATCTTAGTATTCATTTCTTCGTATATTATGTCGTGCACAATGTTAAATAATTTATTTTAAGTATAGTCATCATCCCTATTTTCAAATGTTTATTGATCAAGTTTTAAGTAGATAAATGAGTAACTGTAGTTTACCTTGATGATGAATGAGGAACGTAGAGAAAACTGGTCTGTTAGCCCAGAGGACAAACAGTCCAATTTAGAACAGCAGATTTTTTCATATGTGTTATTCTAAACTGGACTATTTTTCTTGGGCTAACAGACTAGTTTACTCTGCATTCCTTTTTACCTCTTTTTACGGTATCTATTAAATTGACACTATTTTTTTTTTACTCGCGTAGCTTTAGATGCAGCTAAAGATCCTCCAAAATTCGAATAATAGTGTACTAATGATTCTCGTTAGTTATTATTAACCTTTTTGGAATACAAATCGTTCAAAATTATCTCTCACCATTTCTCTCTAATAACCGTAAAAAATAACAATATGATACTCAACAAACACCGTAACAATTAAAGCGAGCGAAGCGAATTTTTCAAGATAATAAAGCCATTTTAAAAACGGAAGAAGTCATTTAGCACGGATATGGTGAATTCCATTTTTCCCCAACCTCCCCATTTTATATTAAAATTATGCAAGCAAGATACGAAAACGTGAAGTTTGGTCATAAAATCTAAAATAAATGTCGGGTTAATCTCCTTATCAAATTATCTCATTTTGGAAGTGGCCATTATGGAAATAAAGAGGCCGTGACGATGTTAGGGCAGTTTGTCATTAACAATAAGCTTCCGTAGCCTGGTAGTGACCCTGCATACGAAGCTGGAGGTTTCGGGTTCGAATCCTGGCGAGGGCAACCTACTCTAAAAAACAACATACTTTATATTTTATTCATAAACATTTATACCTTGAGATTAAACAAAAATATACATAGAATATTGCTTACACATAATACTGCTATTAGATTCATATATGCGATATATGTCATATATGTGACGAACCATTCAGAATTGCTGTCATGGACTTGCATGATACCATTTGGGACTGCAATATTTGACAACACTAAATAAATAATAAATGGCTGTATAATATAGAATTGTGAATGATTAATACATTGCACATAAATATTCAAGTGTATTATAATATGGCAGTTGACAACCCTAACTTGAAAAAAAAAACCGGCCAAGTGCGAGTTGGACTCGCGCGCGAAGGGTTCCGTACCATTATCAAGTTATTATTAAAAAATACAGTTAAATCAACCTACCTCAAAAACTATAGGAGATAATTCAATCAAACCAAAAATCGTTGATAGAGTTTATTAATGTGCGTAACATATATTTTTTTTAGAATTTTATATCGCGTAGTTTAAAAAATAGAGGGGGGGGACACATTTTTCAGACTTTGAGAGCTGATATCTCGAAAACGGTTTGCTTAAATAAAAATGAGATTTATAAACCTTCATATCATTTTCAAAGACCTTTCTATTAATACCCCACACGCTTATATACAACTAAAAAAAAATGTTGTATCCCTCAGTTACATGTATGGAGGGCCCCCACCCCAATGGTTTTTTTTACAATTTAGTATCATAATCCTGTAGCGGTTCATACAACACATATCCTTACCAAATTTCGTTACTGTAGCATTTATAGTTTCCGAGTAAATCGGCTGTGACAGACGGACAGACGGACATGACGAATCTATAAGGGTTCCGTTTTGCCATTTTGGCTACGGAACCCTAAAAAGGTGGTACAGATGTAGTGAGAAATGACTTGCCTTCGGAAACGTTCGTCAACGTCATGCTGTTTCAGTCTATCTCACTGAGACTGACAGTAATAGCTGTCATGCTACTTCAGTCAGACTCGGTGACACTGCCTGAAACAGCATGTGTTTACGAACGTTTCCGAAGGCAAGTAATTTCTCACTACACCTGTAGCTTAATAGTGCTGAATTGAGAAAAATGTGGGTTTGACAGGTATTTTTTATAATGTTCAATTATTATTATTTACTTTATATTGATTTAAACTTTCAGGATTATCACTCATATTTTAAAGACAAACTGGTTTTAATCGCGTAAACTTACGTTTAATGATTCAGGATATAATTAATCGTAAGTTTACGCGATTAAGATCCGTTTGTCTTTAACACCTTCGCTGCGGCAATCACCTTAACTCATAATTAACGATACTTTGTAAGGGGTCGAAAGACCCCCTACAGCATCGAACGTGATAAAATACAACATACTTTTTTGTAAATTGCTGTCAACGTCATTTGTATTAGGATCTAATCTATGTAAAACTAAAAGGTAAGGTGCTGGGAATCTAGTCTGATAGAATTGGAATTCAAGATTATCAGTGGTGACATCTAACAAAATTTAGAGTATTCCGTACGAAAGAAAACACATGTTATCTATACACAAACGGACCTATTTGAGATAAAATAAATTTACTACTAAAACATGTTATCGGAACTGTAAATATACAAATTTTATTGCTAATAATCAGCATTTCTTGTCAAATGTCATCCAATCAAAATATAAGCACCTACCTATTAGGTTTCGAGCCTATCTGCTGAGACCGGGTGGCCGAGGGATTCAGACATCAGCCGCAAAAGCTGAGAACATGGACTCAAATCACACCCTTGTAAAACTTATGGTTTTGCTTTTGTATAGGAAATCCTTAATGAAATACCTCCTGAGATAAACGATTGATGATGGGCAGCAGCGTCATCATAGTGGACACATCACTGCGATCGCCGATCCGTTTGCCCAGCGTGGCGGTTATGGGCATTTACCTCGTAATGCGTCTAAACGCATAGTTAATAGGAGAGACCTACGTTTTGCAGTGATGATTCATGATCATCATCATCAGCAGCCACATAGGCCTCCCTCAGAGAGTTCCACAAAGAAAGTGATGATTACTAACAAAATAAACAAAAAATATAATAGGTACCTAATAAAAGAAAAAGTTAAAGCGATACCAAAATAATGAAGTGAAAAGAAATAAAGGAAATGTCAGACGTAAAATTAACTTATTACAAAGTAGATTCTAAATGTCAACCGAAAATAAATTAAGCAAATACTTAAATTAAAAATATGTACATCAATAGTAATTTATATAAATCAAAATGTCAAATGTAATAACGCTTTCATTTTTAAATGTATT